>BMAF01001709.1:0-102008 GCA_014132575.2 Gasterosteus nipponicus
TGCAGTGCATTATCCTCAGCAGTTCTCCTCAGTGCATAGTTTGAGCAGCTTGAGAGGATACAGCCCAAAACAAACAAACGCAATATCCTGTATTCCTCTGGGCTGGCCAGTAGGCCTCCATTGGGCCACCATAGAAACATGCAAGAAGTTAACGTGCTTATATGGCACCCTGACCTGATGGAACATGGCGTTGATATCAGCCATAACAGCGATGGGCTCTTCTCTAAACCGAAGAAGGACACCAAT
Source organism: Gasterosteus nipponicus (assembly GCA_014132575.2). Classification (NCBI taxonomy): domain Eukaryota; kingdom Metazoa; phylum Chordata; class Actinopteri; order Perciformes; family Gasterosteidae; genus Gasterosteus; species Gasterosteus nipponicus. The sequence goes on from BMAF01001709.1 coordinate 247, forward strand.
TAGCGTGTTAGTGAAGTCTGGGCCCTGCAAGAGCTGACTGTTCAATGATGTACCTTGTAGGTACAGCCGCAATCAAACACAACACGCAACTTTCCTTGTTGATGATGTACACCTATTGAGCCTTGAATGAACTATTTCTATTAAATCTCCTCTTCAGGCTTTGGAGTCTTTGTAGTGCAATGCAGCGATTATTTGGCAAAACAGGATCGTCAATTCTGAAAGGTAAGTCAATGTAATAATGTTCATTGTTAAGCACTGTCGTACTCTCCACAATTTTCATGAATTTAATGTCTTCTCTTGACATCTCAAGTTGTTCATCACTTGTTCTTTCAGTAAAGTCATGATTATACTGTTGCATCAACATACTTTCCAAGTGTTCCACAGATATGTGATTAGCAGTTACAACAATGCATCCTGATTTGACACCAGTACCTTCAGAGTTTCCAGCACGAAGAGGCCCGTTTATGACCCAGCCAACTCTGGTCCTCACTGCATACGGTCCACCACATTGACTATTTATCAGTTCCCATGGCTCCAAAACTTTAGGCGAGTCGGTTCCAATGAGCAAGTCTACATCTGCATCTACTTCATGTAGCCTAATGCTGCTCAAATACGCCCATTTGGCAACATCATCCTGACATGGCACATTGATTTTAGATACAGGCATTTTTGTTTGTGTCAGAACAGATGGTAGCTCAATAAAGTCATCGGTGTCAAATCCAGACACCTCCAGACCAGTTACTATAGTAGTGCTAATGGTTTTAGTCTGCCCCATTGTCCTCAACACTACATTACAGTTTTTCCTGATACTCCCAGCCTTTCAGCCATACTTGTAGTACAGAAAGTCCCAGAGCTCCCAGGATCCAGGAAAGCATAAGTATGCACAACTTTATTACTTTTCCGACTTTTCACCTGCACAGCCACAATGGGAAAAACTGCAATATCCTCTTCACCAGCCCCAATATGACCACACGTCTGCTGCTTCCCGGATACAGTGCTCACAGTTTCTTTGGAGGTTATCCTTGTAGTATCCTCCTTCTCCACATGCAGGACAGATGGATGTTTCCTGTGACACACTTCACAATCCAACCGACCCCTACAGTCTTTGCTCGTGTGTCCATGTTTCAAGCACCCAAAACAAACGCCCTTCTCCTTTAGAAACTGAATCTTGTCCTGTTGTGTCTTTCTTCTAAACTGAAAGCATTTTTCCAGAGTGTGATTGGTAAGATAGCAGAACATACATTTGAGCTGGTTACTGTGAGCTGTCAAGTTTTCCATTTCTTTATGTCCATCCTTTGGTGCATTAATGCTGGTGGCAAATGTACCACTTTTCCTTTTCTGCTTAACTTGCATGGATAGCTTTGTATAGCTGGCTGGAGAAACATCATTAATATTTCCAAACAGAGGATCTGAAACAATTTTGACTTGTTTTTCAATGAAATTCACAAAATCAACATACACTGCTCTGCTTCCAGTTTGCTCCAGTATGTCACATGCCACATTTCTCCACTTTTCCCTCAGCTTGTATGGGAGTTTCATTAGGATTGTCCTGAGGTTAGCTGGCATGTCCAACTCCTTCATGTACTTTATATGATGTACTATGTTGGAGCAACCTCGAAGGAACAAAGCGAATGACTGCAGAGCGTTAACATCCTCAGGTTTTATTGAGGGCCAGTTGTTGATTTTGTCCATGTAAGCAGAAGAGATTTTATGTTCACTGCCAAAATGTTCAATCAAAAGCGCTTTTGCTCTTTGATAACCTGGTTCAGAGGGCATATGCTGACAACTTCTTACAATGTCTCTTGGTTGCCCCCTAGTGTACTGTTCTAGGAAGTACAGACAATCACTGAAATTTTGAGTTTTATCCTCAATGCAATTTTCAAAGGCTCTGAGAAAAGATTTGAAATACAGGGGATCACCATCAAATACAGGTATATTTCTCATAGGCAGAGCAGAGGCTGTGTTTTGTTGGACCAACAGCGCAGTTATTTCATTTTGACGCTGCATGATATTCAAAATGTCCGGAGAATTGGTGGGTTGATTATCGTCACAAACATCTTGCGAACCAAGTGATTGTGTACCTTGCCTTTGAAACACAGAAATGACATTAGGTATGGGTATTTGTTTTACAACATGTTTGGGTTGAACACCAACAGGGACAGAATTTAACAAGCGACTGGAGGTAGGTTCAGAGCTTTTATTGGTGGGCACATAGCGTTCAGCATTCGGATTTAGTTCATATGTCCCTTGAATTTCTGACCTTTTCAAGTAAGAGTTCATGCCATCTGATGTTTGAGATGCACATCTTGACACTTTAGAGCCACACTTTGAGCTTACTTGCAGAACCTCCAATTTTGCATTTGTCACCTTTAATTCTGCCTCCAGAGCAAGTTGTTCCTTTTCTCTCCTTAAATGTTCCCGTTTCTTCCGTAATTCCTCTTGTTCAAGTCTTATTTGTTCCTCCTGCGCCTCCAAAGTGTGCTTTTGCTTTAGAGCAGCCATGCGCTCCTGTAATGCTGCTCTCTCTGCTTGCGCTAATATTTTTGCAGATGCACTGGATGAAATCCTTGACAATTTAGAGCCAGCCTTTGAACGCGCTGCAGAACCTTTATTGGATACACTGTCCTCAGGCCCAATATCAGTTTGATTATCAGGTGGTTTAATTGGAAGTTCATATGAATGGCCTGCATTTGATAACCAGCCTTTGACGTCATCAATAAAGCTTGAAAAACACTTCTCCTTTTGTTCAAAATATTTATCTTGTTTCTCCTTCTCATCCTGAGGTATGTCCAGTGACACAAATGATAAATGATGTTGTTTTGCCTCATCAACACATATTATTATTTGATCCAAAAGAGACTTGACTGCATCAATATTGTCTGCAGAATGCATCAACTTATCCATCTGATTCATGTACGATTTGGCTCGTTTGCATTGCATCGATCTCTTTTCCTGACACGTTTGCATAAAAACATCATTCCTTTAGCAGTAAAACTTGTGGGTCTTCTTGTAGGAAGCGCCGTGTCGCTTTTGGCTTTAGATGCAACGTCAGACATTTTACCCTTTGTTGATGCCGGTCATGTACACACACAGTTGTTTGCAAAGATTGAATACAGCACATACCTTGTGGAACTTTGTTTGTTGCGGTGGTTGCCTTTGTACACGGAGTTGAATGCACGCAGTAGCTGTTGTTGCGCGCGGCCGTGCGCGTTACCTGTGAAGGCTTTGGGCCTTTGCGAATTCAAATTGCAGCAAATAATATCCTCCACTCCGTAGTGCAGCTCCAGCGCTCCAGTAGCTTCACCGTTATCCAGTACGGTGTCCAGGGAAACTTTACACTGTCGGATGGGTCGTATTATTCGATGTTTGCACTGTATCCAGCCCACACCTCCGTCACTCCTAGGCCCTTTCCTTTGTTTGTCTCCCGCATCCAGGTGAGTAATCCACTTTCGAAACGGTAATCCAGCAAACGACAAGTCCAGTATCCACGTAAACCAACGATATATCCAGGGCGGTTTTTTACTTAATGTAGTGGCTATTTGTCCATAAACTTAAACAAAAACAAATAATAACAAACTTCTCAAATGGCCACTCGAGGCTACGTCATGGTTAGGCTTTACGCAGGTTCAGAGGTACCAAAGCAAAGTAATGTCCATAACAAGATTGAGTTTGAGGCGGTTTATTCACACACATAAGCAAGCTCACAGACATTTCTGCTGCCTCTCTCACGCTGGTAAAAAACCATATGCCCTCGTGCCTGAAGTACCTCCCACCTTGACCTACTTATGCAAATGAACATAACACCATGTGACCAATAAACGACAATACGAGTAAAACAAAAATAAAAATATAGCTCCAACAGTACTTATAATGGCTCTTATCTATAGCAAATTGTAAATGGTCTTATTTGAGGGAAATTGCACTTTCTTCTTTCTTGTTCTTCTGAGTTTGTACCCTATGGTTGAATGTACTTATTGTAAGTCGCTTTGGATAAAAGCGTCCGGTAAATGACATGTAATGTAATGTCATTTCAAGTCACAACACCAGCACACAAACATGTTGCTAAAAAAAAAACAAAAGCGGCACGCACTATCTGTGTCAAATGCAGTTCAACAGGAAACACCTGTCCCCATATTAAGAATAATATGTCCATACATGGAACTGCACCCAACACTCATATGCAAAAGGCGTGATGATCCAAGAGCCTAGAGGGATGGACATCTCTGCTCCAATGGGGCTCTCCGAGGATTCTAAGCAGGAGCCACCTCAATCTTAATAACCAATTAAAAATGCTCTAGAGACTATATAATTTGAGCTCATTTTGTATTAAGCGCCTTCTTTCATGTTGTTGTTAAACTGCCTGAAATAGGTCCGTGCACGTTAAACTGCAGGACAGAATACTCTCGTTGCAAATAAACTTTGTCATATTGCTTTGATTTAAGTGTCCAGTCTAGTCCTTGTTTTGCTCGCACGACAATTGGTAGCAGAGGATGGTTTTAAACGATTCATGTAAATTTGTGGAGCAGCAAGGGACATAGACGAATTTGAGTAACGCCGTACCGGAAGGGCGTTGCCCGGCCCAACGGCGGAGCAGTTCTTCTCACCCTGCGGACACTGATCAAAACAACGCATTGTAGTTTAAAAAGGTGAGCAGTCCCTATTGTGATGAATCTGCATATTTGTGATATATAGGCATTTAGATTCTGAACAGTGAAAGTGGGTGTGAGTATGGAGCGCTGCAAGCATAGTCAATTGTAATGATTAAATTGCAAGTGAATTGTGACAAGATTGTTCTGACCGTGTAAAAAAAACAACATTCCGACGGGACCGAATTTGTAAATGATCATATGTTGTAATATGCCCTTCTCAGGTTAACGTATTGGTGATTGCAAAATTGAGGCCCAATTTATGCATGATCGTATGTTGGAAAAGAGACCTCTCGGATAGGTTGACGTATTGGTGGTTGCAAAATTGCGGGTGTTGACGTAGAATAGAAGTTGAGTGATACATAAGAGTAAATAAAAGTAACAAATTATTTCGCCGGGGATGAGTTGGTGTATGATCGCACGTTGGAAAAGAGACCTCTCAGGTTGACGGGCCATCTGTCAGGTTGACGTGTTGGTGATTACAAAACGACGAATATTGAACCTAGTTAACGTGATACATTAACAAATATCATATGCAAGAGGCGTGATGATCCGAGAGCCTAGAAGGATGGACATCTCTGTGCTCCAATGGAGCTCTCCGAGGGTTCTAAGCAGGAGCCACCTCCATCTTAATAACCAATCAAAAATGCTCTTAGAGACTATAAGTCGAGCTCACTTTGTATTAAGTGCCTTCTTTCATGTTGTTGTTAAATTGCTTGAAATAGGTCTGTGCACCTCTAAAATAATGATATAGCACAAAGTAGAGGACGAAACATTACCATATAAAAAATCACTTTGAAAAGTGGTCTAAACACTATGTTGAAAAAAACTTTCACTTTTAAACCACTTTGCAAAATCTTTTCAACATCGGGCATAAACGTCTTTTCAACCAAAAAATGCTTGCCGGGGTAAGAACGAAAACTATCGACGCCTGAGAGAGTATTTCACTTCAGAGGCAACACAACACTTGTTGGCACGAGCGATTAAAAGGCCTAGTTGAATCAAGAAGAAAGATCAAAGACCAGAAGCCTCTGCGCAGACTCCTGCTCTCAAGCGGCGAGCTGTCATAACGAGACTAACACAAAATGCAATTTGAAGGATGATTTGGGTTTGACGTCCTCTTCTAACCGGCCGTGCAATTACCTGTCTCGGGTCAGGGAAGAGGATGAGGTGGAGGAAGGTCGGTAGGTCCGTCGTTGTCTCGCTCACTCTGTGCGGTTCTAAATATCCAAATCATTAGTTCCCAGTTTGTTCTTTATGTCCTTGTGGCGCACACCAGGAGGCTCCAATGGGCAGGGTTCACCCAGGCACACACCTCTTCTCCATATTTGCTCCTGGTCTTCTTTTCATTGGTCTCTCCTGTAAGACAGAAAGACAAGATGTGAAGAGTTTGGTCAAACCGACTGTAATAAAGTCAATCTGCAGCCTTGCCTCCACGCAGGCCCTCGCGGACAGGACAGAGTCATGGAGATTTGGAGGAATGTGGGAAAACAATGTCACCTGCATCTGGATGTCTTAATATCCGACTCCATAAAAGCAATTTAACACACATTGTTTCACGCGCCAGATTCATACAAACCTACAAGCAGCCATTACGGCACCCTTAAACGATGCCTATGTTTCCCTTCAGTCACATCCTCACCCTCGCTTTAGTCATCAAGGATAACAGGAGAGAGAAACGCAATGCAACGAAATAAGTCAGAAGTCCTGCTGTTTCCCTTTATAGAAGATAAAGTCATCTGTCTGTTTTCGAAAAATTGCGTGCACAGTTTTTTTTTCTAATTGAGGATACACTTTTCTCTCTGTGTGTCCTGACTTTTTGAGCTTGCTTTTCTGATTTGGCAAAATACACATATGCCTGCCTCTAAAAGGTTTGATTTAGATTTAAATGACGTGCCATTCTCCTCTCTGATGTGCATACTTCACAGGCTGACAATATATTTTATTGACGTGCCTGCAGCGTAAACAGGCCATACATTTCCGAGTATCTTTACTTCCTCAAATTTGAGACACTATATTGCAAATGTACTTCGGTGTGCATTGTGATTATGTACACTATTGCTCCCTTCAGCTGTGATGGGACAGCAGAGACAAACTGAGTGTAAAGTTGCAATGAATGCTCATCTCTGGCTTTAATTTTTCATCGGTTTTATCACTCAGTGTGCACACATCAGTCATAATGCACATGTTCTGTCTGTGCTGCAGAACCGGAGCGTATCGAGCAGAAGACATTCAGTTTTGTTCTATTGTCTTTTATTTTTATTTGGTAGGTCAGGTTAAAAAGACGTGGTGGGGGATGCTAGAGGTGGATTAACTAGCGGAACATGTGTGTGTGGATGTGTGTGTGTTAAAGGGGAGGCTGCACGCGGCTACGGGAGCGGGATGGAGACTGTCCGGTTCCCTTATTCCTCTCCTTCTGCATATCTGGTATTCTCCCTAAATTAAAATGGTATCGTTGGGGAATCCCTGGCATATGCACGTAGTTTACAGGTGTGTAGTGTATGTGTGTGTGTGTGTGTTTGTTTGTTTGAAACAGGTTTTATTTTTTATTTCTAAGCGGTTTGGTGGTCTAATTACTCCAAAAAGAGCGACACTCCTCCCGCAGAAGAAACACACGCGCGCACACTCACACATACACCCTCCGCCCACATGCATCTTGTGCATGGTCTGGGTCTCCCCGTGTTTATACTCTACTAGGCTGGGGGCCACAGTTTTAATTGTTTTTAATTAGTCAAATTACTCTTAATCTTGTTGCACGGATCAAGGTTTTTGGTCGGATGTTTGTTGACACTGATCGCCGCACGAGTTTTGAGTAAAAAAAAAACTGGGTGCGACGTGGCTGCAGAGCATTGCAATTTCTAACAAAGAAGAAAACTGTAGTCTAGAAAGAAAATGAATTTGGTAAAGTTAGCAAGATATTCACAGATTCAGACTTCACGGTTCAACAGCACGTCAGCGAAACCTTGTTAAAACACAAACGACACCTCACTGTAACCGCAGTGATGTTGACAACCAACTACAACCGTTATTAACAACAATTTCACCAAAACAGACCGCTCAGCGAGCTGGACGAATCATTTTAGTCTGAATGTGCAGCCGCTTTCGAGGCAAGTGTATAGGGACCGTTTCCCAATTAAAATGCGTAAAAAGAATATTGCAGAAATATTCAATACCGCCACTGTCGTGAACAGTAGCATCAACCATTTCATATGTCCATGCGCGTGTTCTTGTTGTACTACACCTTGTACTTTGTTTTAAAAATGCTTCTGAGTATTTTTTATGAATATTATTCAATATTTTTGCCAAATAACGTTCAATAACTCCACTGTTATTGACCCTATAACCACCGAATTCATAGCATATGTCTATGGTCGTGTACCCATTGTACTACACCTTTTACTTTGTATAGAAATTGCTTCAGACTATTTTTAATGAATATTATTCAACATTTATTGCAAATAACATTCAATAACTCCACTGTTATGGACTGTAAAACCACCAAAATCATGTCATATGTCAATGGGCTTTTACCGATTGTACTACATAATAATAATTATACTATTTTGTATGAATATTTTTCAATATATATGGCAAATAACGTTCAATAACTCCACTGTTATGGACCCTAGAATCACCAAAAGCATAGCATATGTCAATTGACTTTTACCCATTGTACTACACCTCGTACTTTGTTTTAAAATGGCTTCTGACTATTTTTTATGAATATTATTCAGTATTTATGGCAGATAACACTGTTATGGACTCTAGAAACACCAAAATCATAGCATATGTCCATGGGATTGTTCCTGTTGTATTACACCATTTACTTTGATAAAGTTTTCTTTGGCATCATTTTAATTAACTTAGTTCTAATGCAATGTAGTGTGATTACATTTTGTTTCACAACCACGGCCACTGTATCTAATTAATTTCCAGATACCAGAATATTGGTTAAAGGAGCACTTTCATGAATTAATATACGCACAAGTTCTTATATAAACTAAATTTTTCTTCTTAAAATATATGACCCAGCTGTCATTCGTTAAAGTCTGCTAGTATTATTGGTTTGGTCAAAATAGTGCTATTGTAAACCCATGTTTTGTACTTTGTGTTTGTCTTGACCAATAAAATATTAAAAGATATATTAAGATAACAGCCTTTGTAACTTGGTCACTGATTTAATTCAAAGGAAGAATACATAACAATATAAACATATATTTATGCTTGAACAACATTTTGATGATTTTTTTTACAGGTCTTTACAATACGTCTTATGGGTCAAAAAGAGTTAAGCTGTGAACAAATGTTGCACATACTTTACAGAACCACTTTTCATGTTTTTGTGCTCTACTTTTTTTCTTAAAACTTGAGCTTGATGTCTGCCTTTTTATTGAATAGACTGGGTGTTACACAACAAACAATACCAATGGGTGGTTTTGCTGGGTATTTCGACTGCGGTCATTCCAAGGCACTGCATGTGAAACCATCTTGAGCAAGTTTCACATTGAATCTACATGGGGATGAATACATTAAATGTATTAAGAAAATGGCAACTTAAGGAAACCTGTAATGCATAAAGGTTTACAATATTTGAATACTTTAATGGTATTCCTTTAATCTCGATCCAGGTTATTTATAGATTGTTCACAACTCAGATTATATGTTTATGTCTTGAAACATTTTCTCACCCAAACAACATGTACAGCAGTTTTGGGAAGGTCCTCTTTTCCACAGAAGGAGCAGAGCTCATCCTTTGAAACTTGAGTTAAATAATGTACTTGAGTTAAAGTACATTAGTGTCAAGTTTGTTTGAATAAAAAAAAAAAGTTAAATGTTTTGAACAAAACCTGATTCTTTCAGAATTTCTTCAGCCATGTCTCTTCTGATCTTTTGGAGAGAATGTTTTGTTGAATGGATGTAAAATGTCTGTGGAATTTTTGGAAATTCCAACACCATCATCCTGGCCATCTGTACAAATGGAAAAACAATAGATCTTGTATGAATTCATATGCTAAAACAGCATTTTGTTTAACCTATCAGGAAGATAACAGGTTGCATTAAATAACCTGCATGACGAAGACCCCACAACTGGTGTTATCTTTCTGGCAGGTATGATTTATCTGGCCAGGCTGCCACTTGATGTTGACCCAGTCCTCCTTTCCAAGTTGATTCTGGCGCATCTTGAAATACTGTCTTCATAATGAAAGGAAAATAATTTTGGTTTACATTTACAAGATGTGTTTAAACATCAATTTCCCATAATCTAACTAATATTACCGAAATCTTTTGCCAGTCTTTCTGGAGTCTTCAACTTCATTTTACCCTTGCAGAGGATCAGCCACAAATATGCGGTTTGAAAGGGCATGCAGATACTGTAAAAAGTAATGTATTGTTAAAGCATGCAATATTTAATATTAGCAACAAAAAGAAGAATGACAAAGTGATACATTTACTTTATGTGAAACCCTTGAATGAAATTCATGGTTGACAAATTGATAGCAACATTGTAAGTATATTTATTGTACAACAGATAATCACAAATGAGAGTAAATAAAGAAACAAAACATTTAAAATAGGCATTTATTAACTTTTTACTTGAAAGTACTGAATGAGATTTGTTGAAAGTGAGTTCCACAATATTGGGCAGTACTCAATCGAGAAGACACAAATCGTTAGATTAGCAGTAGGGACTACCAAGGGAATCCTGTTGGAGGAACCAAGTGCTTTGTCTGGACAAAAATTGTATTATTATTTTCATTAAGATACGGTGTCGACCATGAAGAGAGAGAGAAAAATAAAAGAAGTGTTTAAATGAATCCATATATCAAAGCATGTACAAACTGCAGCAGTATTAGATACAAATATCAGGATATAAATCTGTCACTAATATCTAGCTTTTATTTAATATTAATGAAGATTTTGTTTTATTTACTTGATTATAGGTTGTTATAAATACATATTTAAAGTAATTGTGAGATCAACAACCTTAAAATGCACAAACCATGAGCCATACATAAATGCTTTAATGGTATAGAGTGCCACATGAGTGGCTGCATACTCACCACAAACTTCCAGTGCACATTTCTTATGTTGACAAATCCAATGACTGCATCATAGTCTTCAAATGTGACCTGACCAATTGCGTAAAATAGAAATGTAACATACCATACATTGTGTATTTTCCGTCAATAAAAAAAGGATGATTCATGAGGTATAGTCGGCCAGAAGTATCCTTAGATTTGAGGATGGCTCTAATGAAACATTCAGTTACCTTTTGAAGGAATTGTTACAAAAATATCATACAGAAATGTTTGGTAATGTGTAAAGTTAAAGTTAAGTTATATATACTTCATACTTTGGGTTTGTCTGACATCACACTGCAGACCATCTGGTCAGGCTGACAATCTACTTAAATATCTGTTTAGCAATAGAACTTATGGCATTTTAAGATATTTTAAAAGGCTTAAAGCTTTAACAGATAAATTCATTGGATATAGATTATGGGGTGCAACAATTTTATTAAAAAACTTGCCTCGCCTACGATGAGTTCATCTGGCCTCAAACTTTGAAATTCACTGTGACGCAGAGTGAAATTCAGCTTCTGTTCAGCATGTCTTATAACAGCCACAACCACCTCAGTTGGTTTGCATGTCCAAAGGGCGTCAACCAGGCATATGAACAATTGTCAGGAAACCTTTTCCATTGGAAATTTGTCAATACTCAGGTGGTAATTATATTGTCCTGGTAAAGAAAGCTGACATTGAACGAGCCACCTTCATTTTGTATTGATGGCTATTTACTGACATTATTAAAATAGTTGTGATTTCGTAAGTACTTTATAGAAGATGGACTTAAGCAAAATAAATAAACATTTGATCTGTTAACTGCATACATAATATTTCGGGAATCAAAAAAAGTACCTCTGTTGCAGGAAAGGACCCTTTACTTGTGAGGTCATTACTGCTGCTCTTCTCATCTGTTCTTGTCAGAAGATTTCTGCCAGTGTTCAGAGTTGATTTTGCTTTTTTCGAACTGGAACAGTTGTTGGAGCAGTGTAGTACTTGGACCTAGCAGTGTGGGGCCTTGTGCCGTTTTTCTTTTCCCAACCCTCCTGAGATTGAGTGATATCTTTTGGTGTCATGAGTTTAAGGAGCAACTGGTCAGAGAAGTTATGACACATGATGTGTTCTCTGTATCTCCCCTGTAGAGAGCCATACATCTTTCTGACAAAGACCCCTAGTCTCAGTCTTCTCTGCTTTTTCAGAATGGAGTGTTTGACGATACCAAACCATCTCTCCACGTGGCAGTTTGTGTCCCCTGTTTTACTTGAATCAATGGTGTCTTCTTTCTGTGTCACATGCATACCGTTTCAAGCTCCCCAACAACAGACCACTACAAAGGGGAAAAATGATGAGGTAGCTCTCAAAAAGGACATCAACAATGTCTGGGCAGAAGTATGGATTTGCCTCCTCGTGTGGGGTCTCGGCATCTTCTTTTTCAAGCTCTCCCTGCACCTCCTCTTTCACTTTCTTGAATTCGTAAGTGAAGGGAGATTTGCCAACAATTGTGTTGGCATTTCTCCTTTCTTCATCATCTTCCTCCTGAGCCAGGGGGCTGTCTTGTAACATTTCTGTCTCTTCCATGTCGGGAATCTTGCATTTCTTTATTAAGTCCTGTAAGGTGTTCAAATGAATCATGACAACATTGGTCTTGTGCTTACCCATTAAGACAGCACACAGTGAGCGGAAGATGTTGAGTGCTGTGGTCATCGAGGTAGTGTTTTGCAACCTGGCAAATCCAAATGTGGCAAAGTCCTTTAAACCTTTGTCTGATGTTTTTCTCCCAATTAACTGAGTGACAGCTTTGAGCATGTGTGCAGAGCAGATGTGAAGCACTGTATAAATTTGTATTTCCTTCCATGTCTTCACTTTTGAACAAGTGGCAAAAGCCCTGTCCAAGTAGCTGACAATGCTCTCCTTGTTAAATGACAGGAGAACACTTTGAAGTAGTGCCCAGCTGTAGTCTATTTCAACCTGGTGTACTCTTAGTTTTGTGTACTGGGACAATTTTCGGATGAACTGCATCAGCCAGAATGTGATTGGTGGTATGCAGTGCTCATTTGTTAGCATTTCACAGACTGGGGCGGGAGGTGCATTCCGACCACCTCCGGGAAGAGTGAGAGCATAGTAAAGCAGTCTTTTAGACTGCACAGGAATTTTGGAAGCTACATTACCTGTAGCATCTAGGTCAGTGGTTCTTAACCTTGTTGGAGGTACTGACCCCCACCAGTTTCATATGCACATTCACCGAACCCTTCTTAATTGGAAAAATACAATTCAAAACATAGGTATATATTTTACTGGTGCACAAAATGAACCGTGCATCAACATCAGTGTTCGAAGAACAAAACCATTAAAACAATTTTTAATACTTCTGCCAGTTTTGGAGGCAGGGTTTTTGTTGCCAACGCATGCCTGTGCAGAATACAATGAGTAACAATGATGTGTGGTGCATCGGCTTTCACTAGCACACCAAAACCAGACTTTCTTCCCAGCATGACTGGAGCTCCGTCCGAACAAACTGCAGAAACCATATCCCACGAAAGATTGTTGTCTTTGAAGAAGTCATCCACAAGTTTCTTCACATCGGCTGCCTTAGTTGTTGTCGTAAGAGGCTTACAAAATAAAAAATCTTCTTTTATCACGTTGTCTTTCACATAGCGCACAAATACAGCAAGCTGGCTTGGGTGGAAAACGTCTGTTGTCTCGCCCCAGTTGAAGGCTGAATTTTGCCGGGCTTGAAATCAGATCTGCAACTACTTGAGCCAAGATGTCTTTGCTCATGTCCTCTATTCTGTCGCTAATGGTGTCATTTGAAAGAGGAATTTGGGATAACTTAACTTCAGCCGCTTTTCCCAGCATGATATTCGCCATCTTCAACACAGCTGGTTTTATGAGTGTTTCACCAATGGTGTGTGGTTTGGCCTGCTTTGCGATCAGGTAAGCAACCGTACGATGCTGTAAGGATCGGTTTGTTGATGGGTACAAAGCCGAGAACAGGCAGAGTAGCCTTTTCATCGAATCTGGCTCTCTTCACCTTGAATTCAGTGAGCGTTGTGTTCTTGTATTGTCCATCTCCATGCAGCTTAAGGAAGTGTTCTCTTAGTTTTGCCGGTGCTAGACTAGAATTTCTCAACTTGGCATTGCAAATCATGCAGTTAGGACGCTGACTCCCATCACGTTCCGTTATACATGTGAATCCATATTGTACATATTCGTCCGACCACTTTCTTCTTTTGCTCGACATAGTTAGTATGAAGGGATTAAAATATTAAGAAAGAAATCACACGACGTACCATCACGACAGTCACAATTTGACTACTGAGCGCGCCAAATTCCCTGCAGCACAGATAGGCCAAGCGATGTTGCGTGATCACCTGCAGCCAATGATGGCCAAGCGGGGCGTGTCATCACGAATCATATGAGTCGGGTGTGTGTCTTGACCTCTGCCGAACCCCTGAGACTGACTCACCGAACCCCTGGGGTTCGATCGAACCCAGGTTAAGAACCACTGATCTAGGTATAAGGTCAATGGGGTCTTCTGTCTCAAGTGCTGCACAACTATGCTTATTCCTGTTTCGGTATACATATGTACACCAAAAGGGTCAACTTGAAAGTGCTGTATGTATCCAGGCATCTTGTGAGTTCCAACATCACATTCCTTCATGATATTTTGTGTGTGGTACGTCTCCATAAAAACATCATCATGTATTCTTTTCCCCTTTCTAACCTCTGAACGTATCAGTTTAAGAACATTCTTGTTGAGACTTCGGGTTATGTTTCCGGAAATCAACTCCACAACGGGAGTTTTTTTCCGTTTACTATAGAAGAGTTGACCCACTCCTTACGAAGAGCTCTGGCAATTCTTCCTTTTCTCATGTTTGCTGTTGGTCTGAATTTCTTTTCACTCTTTGCATGTGCCATTTTTCCTCTTTGTAGAACAGAGATTTTACAAAGGCTCTCTCCCACTGGCTCTTTTTTCATTTTGAACAAGTATTTTGCACTACAAGACGGAAATGTACAAACTGCAGTGATGTTCAGATATGGACTATTTCTTTTACGGCTGTGAGGAGATTTTATATGCTGGCTCTTAAAGGCAAGGGTACAACAAGGATTCTTCTTTTGGAAACAGTTGTACAGCACATTGGTCCATGGTCGCCTTAGTTTTGTTGAACCGTTTCGTGGAACAATCGTTTGCCATTTCTTTCTATTCACTGTAATGATGAACCTCTTTGATACAACTGGCAACTTTCTCCATTATTTTTTTCCCATTTCTTTCCACGTTTAGGTTGGGCTCCTCTGTGCTGCGCCATATTTTTGGTTTTGTGTTTGTCAACTGTGTTCTCGTCTTGTTGCTCTACTTGAGCTTCACACTGCAGCGACATATTTTGGTCATCTTCTGCTTCATTCTCATCTGTGACCTCATCTGATCCTCTCTGAATATTGTGAAGGGTACCCAAAGGCACAGTCTCACTGTCTTGAGAACTTGTTACATTTCTCTCTTTACTAATTAAATCTCTCACTCCGTTACGATTTCTGGTCCATTCGACCCACAACCAATGATGATTTTTAAAAATATCTTGGCCAAATATATTTGTAGAAAGCTCGGACCAGATTTCGGAGGAGTAGCTAGTATCTATATGTGTAATGTTTGCACATTTCATTGTTTTGGCCAAGGCTGTTATTCCACCAGACATTGCCCATATGTTTTTCCTCTGAGCTCTGTTTCCCTTTTTCCCTCCCATTTTCTTTAAAAGTCCTCCTACCTACAGAAAGGGGGACAGACAAAGCCTGCATATTTTTTGAAGATCAAGTGAGATTTTTAAGTAACCTGTTTTGTATTAAAGATACATGGTGCCATGGTGGGAAAAGCCAACCACGCGAAGGTATGTGCCTACGTACAACCACCCACATAGTGTGGTATGCTATATTTACAAAAATGTACTTAATAATAGATGATTAACAATTCAGTTATTCATATATGCACAGAAAATACATTACAATTAACATTAGAGTCTCAAGGTATACAACTATAGCTCAATAACTAATTTAATTACTAGAATAAAAAGGCAACAAAAAGAAAAGATTACTTACATATAACCATGGACCTGGAGTGTAGGAACATTTTCAAAGCAATCCAAGCATATTATGTATTTAAAGATGTCTTTTCCGGTCATTGTGGTTTGAAATGAAGAATGACAAACTGAAAGACAACTGCATGTACAGCCTAATTGAGGCTGTGACTCCTGATTGGCTAGTGACTTGGTCACCCTCTGCATCCTTCATTTGATTGGTTATGGGGCTGATGGTCATGAGGTTGCCATGAGCTGATCTAATGGTTTGCATCTAAATGACAGGTGAAACTACACTTGATTAAAAAAAAGCCAGGGAATATTGTTTCCAATGAATATTCACCATCATTTAATCAAACATTGAATCAAAAAAGTAGCAAGAGTACATGAAAATATACACACATGTGTAGGTGGGTATATATACATACATATATACATTACAATGGGTACTATCCCATGAACATGTGACATGATTTTGGGGATGTTACTATTCACAACATTGGTTATTAAAAGTTATTGGCAATAAATGTTGAAAAATATTTATTAAAAATTAGTCATAAGCAATTTCTATTCAATGTAAAATGTGTAGTACAATGGGTAAAAGCCCATTGGCATATGCTATGCTTTTGGTGGTTCTAGGGTCCATAACTGTCAGGGATGCGGGGAAGGCAGGACTCACACGCAGACTTTCAAAACCAAAAGACTTTAATAGTCAACGTACCAAAAGCAAAAGGTCAAGGGGAAAAACGCACACAGGAACCAGGGCAAAAAAGCAGGCAGAAACTAGAAACATCCAGGACATTCGACAATGACGCGACAAGTGACAAGAGACACACACTGCTTAAATACACTAGGTCAGCAGTCAGCAGCATAGCCGGCGGGGAGATACGAAACGCCTTCGGAATGGCCGGCTGGGAGACACGGAACTAATAAAATAAATAAAACCACACTGTGACAATAACAGTGGAGTTATTAAACGTTATTTTCCATAAATGTTGACTAGTATTCATAAGAAATAGTCTGAAGCAATTTCTATACAAAGTATAAGGTGTAGTACAATGGGTAAAAGCACATTGACATATGACATGATTTTGGTGGTTCTACAGTCCATAACAGTGGAGTTATTGAACGTCATTTGCAATAAATGTTGAATAATATTCATAAGAAATAGTCTGAAGCAATTTCTATACAAAGTAAAAGGTGTAGTACAATGGGTACACGATCATAGACATATGCTATGATTTTGGTGGTTCTAGAGTTTATAACAGTGGAGTTATTGAATGTTATTTGCCATAAATATTGAATAATATTCATAGAAAATAGTAGAGAGTTAAGTAGAGGGTGTAATACAACAGGTACACTGCCATGAACTTATGACATTATTGTGGGGATGCTACTATTCATAATAGTGAAGTTATTGAATATTTCTGTAATGTGTTTTTCCGTGTTGCACTTTGTAGACGGTCCCTGCGCACTCGTCTCACGGGGGGCGCACTCATTAAGATCAATGTGATTTGTACAGACCCTGCACTGGTCCGTATTGGTAAAATTATAGATAATTGTGGTTGTAGCTGGTTGTCAACATTACAGTGAGGTGTCGTTTGTGTTTCAACAACGTTTCGCTGACCAGCTATTGAACCGTGAAGTCTGAATCTGCGGATATCTTGCTAACTTTACCGAACTAAGAAAATGACACTCGCAAGGGGTTGAAAAGCAACCTTGACAAAAACACCGCCGCTACCGCAGTGATGGAAATAACAAGAGCAAATAAGGACAAGAAAGAAGCGAATATCAAATTTGAGAAAAAGAAAAACAAGCCCTTTAAAATGAAAATGTCACGAGTTGAGCCGTCTTCCGTATGTCGGTGTCTCGGCGTTGAATGCGCCCTACGCAAATGCTTTTTGGGGTAAGGGCTTCCCAGATTAATAGTTATGAACAGCAAGCCCAGACCGCAAAAAGATTCGTGAAGGACATTATCTGCCGCTGCCGTCACGCGGAGACTCCGTGACACCCGGGGAGTCTGCTCCCTTTTTGCTTCCGTGAATGCATCTTCCATCCCCCCACACACACAGACACGGGGGATGTATGGCCGGAGCGACAGAAAAGGATGATAAAGAGATCAAAAAGAGGAGGGGATCTCCGGATGCCACGGATGCTGCTGTAACCGAGAGCTGTCCAAGGTCCTTTTGCTTTGATTCCCCTCTCCTCCAGTTTGAATTCTCCCCTCTCGTCTCCCTCCCTCGTCCATTCCTTTCTCTTCTCTCCCTTTCCTCTCACTCTGTGTGTCTACCTCATATTCTCCTGTTTTCCTTTTTTTATTATCCAAACGGTGTGCATAGCCCGTGTGATCACTGGGAGCGGTGCATCGATGCGTTTTGTTGTGAGTGTGCTCTCTCGCTCTGTGTTATATCCCCTGGCCCGTGGTCTCTCCGTATAGTGAAGCAGTGGCTCTCTGCAGCCGCTCTAGAGCTCCGGTGAGGAGAGAGCAAGGCTGTAAGCTCTTGGCAATAAATAGAGAGCAGGGCGGGATCTCATTGAAGACGCCAAACCTCGTCATCAAACAATCGGTGTCTAGCTCATATAGGGCCCCCCCTTTTTGAAAGAAAAACAAACAATGGACAGGAATGACCAAATTGTGATCTACAGCAGGGGAAGTGTATATTTATATGCATTGATGTATGGATAAGATTGGCTATTTGTTAATATGTCTTTTCTTTTTTTTTCTGCCTTTTTGCGTTTGCCAGGCTGATGAACCGACTGTCGCTTCAAAGGGTTATATCGAAATATGAAACCCTAGATTATTAACATTACATTAACAATACAATATAAACAAGACATGTGATGGAAATGATGAGACATTTTCACGCTTTCACAAAAAACAGCACCCTTCCTATAAACCAGCAAAATCCAAATACCCAGTGAAAATGTAATAACTGAATGTAACAGCGGAGCCTTTGAACGAAACATCCACATCATCATAACATCCGCAACAAGCATTTTAGGCAACTTGTGGTCACCTATAGAGTTCACCGGAGGGTACTACTGCAAAAAATGACAGGGGGGTCTCTGAACTGCAAATTCAGACAGAGCCTCAGTCATTTTGAAGAATTTCATGGTTGAAAGCAAAGAGAACTACCATTACATCACGGCAACGATACGCTGCAGAAGTTAAAGAGTTGATCACGACCGTGCTCTTTCTCACAAAGAATCTTTAATAAGTTTTCTTGACGGTAAAATTAAGCAAATTAAGAACAAAATATAACAACTTACCTGTCCGCCCCCGCAACAGTTCCATCAGTTTTTTTCAGAGGCCTCTGCATCTCTCCCCACTAAACGATCCCTGAACTTCCCCTCCAAGTTACTGGACCGAGGTGCAGGCTGGGTCACGATCTGCACCCGGACACCTACTCCCTGCTCCCCGCTTCCCTCCCTTTTTTTTAATACTGTTGTGTTCAAAAATGAAGAAACGCCGGACGGACAGAGGTCATCGCTGATCAAAAGGTTCAAATCAAATGTATTTAATAAAGGAGATGGCGTTGCGGTAAAAAGAACATCTCAGCTGAGGAGCCGCTGGTCTCAGCAACCAACAGGCCCCAGGTCAGTCCTTTGACCATCCCTAGTGCCCGTCTGTCGCCTCCACCAGTGAACTCGAGAACAATGGTTCCTACAGGTATTTATACCAATGCTTAAAGGTGTGAAAGTCAGTGTCCACACCTCTGGGAGTGGTCTTCTGGTGAGTTCAATGTAACTCGGGATTTCGAATGATCCTTAGTCAATATCAGTGGTTGTTCAAGTATTACATGCAAATCATAACTGCATCGATATTATTCTATTACAGTTGCAGATTTACAGTGGTTTTACAATATTGTCATTACTTTATGGATTACACAGTTTCAGAATCATGGCTGTATTCTGGTGTACACTATATGCATTTTATTAATTTTATGAACCGGATCGTCAATTTGTTTCTAATATCCTACAATCCATCCCTTTACACCAATTTTGGTGTAAAAACCAATCAGAGGGATCGGTTCATCAAATTCAGCAGCTGTTTAGCATAACGTTCGATACAATATGATACGCTTCATCTTACACATTCTAATCATACGATGTGCATCTGGACACACCTTGTTAACTTGTACCTGGCACAGAACAAAAACTCCCTCGAAAACCCTTTTTGGGAATAAAACGAGGAAGAAATCTGTCGGAGAGATTGAAAGATCTTCTCCCAGGATTTAACATTTCATCACGGATGTCATGTGTACAGTGTAAATTGACACATGACACATTAATTTAATAAAACCCAATGGCATCACGGGGCTGGTCTTCTCTGATGATTCTAATGATAAGTGTCTTAATGCAGAGGATGCAACAGCATCCACCCAGGAATAGAATGCTGGCCATAATGGAGACTGTTATCACAGAAATAAACAATTGTTTGTATTTACTAAATCATGAGTCCAATAAACCTGAGAAGCGGTTGTCCATGTCACTGTTCTCTGCTGGTTCTTCAGTGAGCTTTCAGCAGTGGTTCACCTCCATTTGTGTGTGAGGGTGTTTTCTCGATCATTCTCAAGATCTCTCATGCTAAATGGTTGTTGTTGTCCATGGGGCAGTGTTTGTAGAGGGGCTTGGGAACTTGGGAGTGTCTGTACTGGAAATCGATGGCTCTGATGTGACCCGTGGGTCTGAGGTTATGCCTGTGCTGGGCTGTCGTTGTCCCCCATTAGTGTGAGGTGGTCTTGGAACTGTGCTGTCCCTCAAAAGGGAGACTGGAAGGTTGCTTGGACCCTTTCTGAATCGGTCCTAGTCTTGCTTCTGGTTCTCCTAGAACGATGCTTGTCTTGCTTCTGGTCCGGCTCTGCGGTGCTGGTTCTGCTGTGGTTGGTCCTGATGCTTCCTCCTGGTCCTGCACGGTGGTCAAGCAGACTCTGGGCTGAGGAAGTCCTTCCTCTCGGCGAGATGACGGTTGTTTGGTCACTGCTCACGGTTCCTTTGGCGCCGCTCAGGTTGTTGACAGGTGGTCTCTCCTCTTCTGTGTCACCCTTTCTGCTCCAGCAGGGGTAGAGGTGTGTCTTCTAGATCCTGTGTGTGACTTGAAACTCATTAGACCCCCCAGGTATTCCCATAGCTTCCATTCTACTGATGTGGCTTTTAGGTTAATGTAGTTTATCAATTATTGGTGATGCATTCCTGTCTGTTGTTCACTGTGTCTATAGTTATGTTTTGTTTAATCGGGACAATACTGTTATCTTAATAAGTACAACTCAACGGAAAGGTGAATCTCTTTCACCGTCCGACCAGATGTTCAATGTGAATATGTCTATTTACTGTATAGTTCTATATCAGGGAAATGTTTGGACATTATGAATCAAGAACCTTGATCTCTTGTTCTCACAATAATATCAACCGTGTGTATTTGCTTGTATATCTCAATCATTTTTAGCATGGATTTAAATGAGGGGTTTCTGTCCCTTTTCTTAATCTGAAAGTTGTGTGGTAATAACTTGTGCAAAAACTAAAGTGTTTGTGGGATTATGCATGAGTGTATACTTCCTCTTGTTATCAAAGGCTTGGTCAGGCGACGCGTAGTGGTCGTCATTGACGTGTGATTGAGATCCACTCTCTTGATCCTGAGAATCTCGCAGGTCCTGTGACCAGACTGATCGGGGGATCCGAGGTGTTGGAAGATCAGGATTCCCTGGTCAGCTGTTGAATAGAGAAGCACAATGGGGTGCCTGTGTGTGTGTGTGTGTGTGTGTGTGTGTGTGGTGCTCTTGCTCTTCCCAGGTGTTCTGGTCTACCATTTACCGGTCAGTCCTGCTCTAAATCAAATTTTCAGAAATTTTGAGACGTTTGTTGTAAGTTTATTTTGTTAAATCTTTCTTTTAGTAATTTATTTTGTTAAATCGATCGTTCAATTTGGAAAAATATTTCTATATCTACATCCCTCCTGTTGAGGCATGTGTTATTTTAACACATGTCTCAAAATAAATGTGTCATAATCAGCATCAGGTCAGCTTCAGACTTCTTTGCATTGTCTCAAAGTTCGACGCTGGCTGGCGAGCTCTTCCTTTAAATTGAAAAACAGAAATTAAGAAAACAACAGTCCCTATGCAGTGATAGAGAAAAATGATTAAAGCATGATACACAGAATATTTGCATTCAAACAGTGTGTGTGGTTTTCGAATTCTGATCCGGAACTCTAAGACCATGTTACTCTCAACAGAACCCCTGTAAAAATAGTTATGCTTATCCCGTTTGTTGTTGTATTGGGAGACCGGTTATGTCCCTCCTGTTGGTCAGCTGTCTGCACCCTTTGACCTTCTGCATCTTACCAGTCCGTTCGCTGCTTCCTCCTTTTCTCCTTGCAGCCTCTCTGGGCTCCAGGATGTGTGTGATGATCTATCACAAAAACTTTGAACAACTGTTTAACCATTTAACCTTCTTTCCCATCTTTACACTTACGCTTACCATTTACCGTACCGTCAAACACCTTATGAGTGTCTCCATCAGTTTTCAACTTCCTCTTGTCCTACTTAACTTACATTTGCTCATCAAGATCAACCATCTGTTGGCCCACTGAGGGCCCCCACCATTACAGTCAGTTCACCATTGTCTTTGTGACTTTCCATCACAATTGGACTTGCATTCTTGCATCCTCAGTCGTCAGGGCAGCTTACTTGCGTTCTCTACCTGTGAACTCAAAACTCAACTCATGGTTTGTTAGTGACCTAGAACATTCATTTATTCCTAATGAAAATGATATCAATATATCATATGTGTAGTTACATGTTTGTATGGTTTGTTGATAAAATCATTACAGGATGATGGTCTGTAACAAAGTTTCCCATTCTGTACTGCTGTTACGCCCTATGATCTAAAATTTGCTTCCGTCATTAAGATGCTGTATGAGATGTACCGTGCACTGTACATCTCATATCCACACTCAACAACTTGCAGCCTATCACTAAGTTTAAGAGAAAATAACAAATTATTTACAACAAGGTCTACAGATTTGGCTCAAATCACATTATTTCCCACTCATTTAAACGTCTCCCTCTGTACTAACTATTTACATATATTCACCCACTGGACTGTTGACCGTCTCTACGTCCCTATGGGTCGCACCTCTCTCGGAACGACTCCCTTTTGTCTTACCAGACCGGCTCCACAGACAGCGTCCTGTCCTTTGTCTCTTGCCCAAGTCCCAAGGGTGTGTGTGCTAATGTGCATGTTAATGTGCATCTTCAGGTGTGCTGCTGCTGTGTGTCTATGTGTGATGTGTTGCAGACTCTGATTAAAGTCTCTCTTAAACTCAGTAATTTGTAAAAATGTTTAAACAATAAATGGGAAAATTGTGTTAATGTAAGCAGAGAACAATTACAACATAAACGTTAAAACAAAGAATCACATAGAGCCTAGAAAAAGTCCATAGACCGTTTGTAATGCAAGCAAAAATCACATGGTCCTAAGAATGGAGGAAGAAAAAAATGTTAGGATCATTTGGAAAATGGGGACAAGGGGAGACACTGTTTAATGGGAATACAGAGTGGAGGTGGGAAATACAGAAACTGTTATATCTGGTGCAACTTTCTTCTTTTAACTGTTGCCGGCTGCCATTTTGGAAATCTCCAAAGCACATGTTCTCCACCCCCAGTAGTGGTGGATAACAAGTCATTGTTGTCCCCTCTGTAGACCGTGCTGAGAATTTCTTTCTCAGCCATCTTTTAACTGTTTTCTCTATTTATCTCCGCCCGCCATCCTGTAATGTTCCAAAAACATGTGCTCCGTTTTCCCCAAGACAAACCCTTAATCCGGCTTCATTCTTTTCGCAACATGCAACATACAATTATATACAAGTTCGCAACGTTTTCAACTGATCTATATTTATTGTAAAAATTTATCCAGTAATTTATTATTTTCGGGTCTTGGCAGACGGCCGTGGCACTATCCTCACCGTTTTCGAATTTAAATTGTAACTTCCAGCCTTCAGGGTCTTGGCGCGCTGGTCCGTGACTCTGTCCTCACCTGCAAGGCGAGTTATATGATGACCTATTTCTTATCTCTTATCTCTTATCTCTTATTATTTTAGGTCTATTTATCCCTCCCTGCACTTAATTATCCGCAAAATTTTAGTCAGTTCTTGGCAACTACGGCGCGTGGCTCTGTCCTCACAAGTTCCAAATTTATTTATTTATTTTTTAGTTATCTAGCCTCATTGGCGTCGTCTAGTTCATATTTTAATTTATTGTGCCGCCTAACAGAGTCTAAAAGAGCTTACGGAGACAACGAAGAACCGCCATTACAACGCGAACCTCTTCCACTCAATTACTGCTGGTAACACTCCTGGTTCCAACAGGCCTTGTGGACTTAACTCTGCTAGCGCGTTCTACACAGTGCATTACGTATACAGTCTATAAATTGCTATACGTTTATCCTCAACCGGTTAGAGGCCTATACTAGGTTTCCATTCATTCTATGACTGATCAGTTAAATAACGTCGCCCATTCACTTAACGTTAACGCTACACAACCGAAACTTCGTCGGTAACTCATACAAAAGACGTCCAAACAAACACTATATACAATGTGCTTTTTATCACAACGGCCATCCAAACTAAGAGAAAAATTATTTTTTCTCTAAAATGTAGTTTACCTCAAAACATCGTATCTTGTCCACTCACACCTAAATGTTCTATGATAAACTATACAGCATTTTGGTTTTAAAACAACTGGTTGCCGGTTACCTTTTCGATGGCGCCGTGTGAGTGAAGAAAATCGATCGCTGGGCTTTGTTCAGATCAGCTGTTCCTCCGTCCGTCCATTGCTCTCCATCACGTCAGGGTCACCAAATTGTTGTGTTCAAAAATGAAGAAACGCCGGACGGACAGAGGTCATCGCTGATCAAAAGGTTCAAATCAAATGTATTTAATAAAGGAGATGGCGTTGCGGTAAAAAGAACATCTCAGCTGAGGAGCCGCTGGTCTCAGCAACCAACAGGCCCCAGGTCAGTCCTTTGACCATCCCTAGTGCCCGTCTGTCGCCTCCACCAGTGAACTCGAGAACAATGGTTGCTACAGGTATTTATAACAATGCTTAAAGGTGTGAAAGTCAGTGTCCACACCTCTGGGAGTGGTCTTCTGGTGAGTTCAATGTAACTCGGATTTTGACCCTTAGTCAATGTCAGTGGTTGTTCAAGTTTTACATGCATGCATTCCAGTTGATTACATTACATCAAATACAATCATAACTGCATCGATATTATTCTATTACAGTTGCAGATTTACAGTGGTTTTACAATATTGTCATTACTTTATGGATTACACAGTTTCAGAATCATGGCTGTATTCTGGTGTACACTATATGCATTTTATTAATTTTATGAACCGGATCGTCAATTTGTTTCTAATATCCTACAATACCAAGTTGGATTTCGAACCATTGCGCCCCCGTCCCATCTCTTTTTCTCTTCTCTTCTCAGCCCCCACCCCCCTCCTCTCTCTCCCATCCACACCGCCCCACTATTACTGATGAACTCGTCTGCAGACACAGACATTTGGGAATGAAGGGGGAGAATGGAGGGGGAGTGCATATCAGAGTCATATGAATGACATAGTAGTTGTTGTTTTTTCGTTTTTTGGGGAGAGGTAAAGGAATTAAATGGAGGTGAAATAGGATACAAATTAAATTTTGCGTCACAAAGGTGGTCGATGTGGAGTTTTCCGTAATGAGAACGGAGGATTGGTTGGCTGAATTTAAAATTACTGAGAAAACCGGGTAAAGTACTGAGGTTTGGGGGGATTGAGCACGCACTGAAAATTAAATTGTTTTTTCTCTATGCTAAACAATTACGTTATGCTAACACTGTTATTGTGTTGGGTTAATACAGTTTTGTAGAGTTGAATTGATATGAATGGTTTAATCATTTTCAACTAGATTTGGGTTAAGTTAGTTGAAGTTAATGTAATTGAGTTCAACTTGAATACATTTAACCTATTAATTCACATTAAAATAACGCAATACAATAGCCTTGGCCGAACATAACTTCTTAGTGCTAAAAGAAAGCCATTCAATCAAGTGGAAATCCTTTCCATGATTTTATTAGGTTAAGTCAAAGAATAAATATTAAGTGCAAAAAATGACAATAACACAAATAAAGAAACCATGTATTATGTGGTTGAGGCAAGTTTATTTACATATGTCATTCAAGCTGACGCTTTCATCCAAAGCGACTTGCATTGCATTTACATTATGAGAGCTAAAACTCTTCTAAATTGGCTGAACTACGCCATCTACTGGCACAAAAATGGTACAAAAACGGACCGTAAAAAGGAAGGATTGTGGGTAATCCTCAGAGAAATGCAGGATTAAAAGAAGTTAACGTGTTTTTTTTTAATATCTGTGGAAAATGTTTATCTTATATTATTTTAGGTGTCCGTTGTCTCTGTTTAAAGTTGCCATGTTTTTATTAAGTTAGTAATATGTTTATTGTCTGTAACAATGTCCGTTTTTTTAGCTAGCTAACATCAATTTTATGTCGTCCTTCTAGGTCCACAATTTCCTTTTGCGTCCGTTGTATTTTACAGGTATGTTAAGTTGACTAACCTATATATATATTTTTGGTTATATGTTTCATTGTATTGCTTGTGTAGTCAAGTTCTGTTTAAAACTATACAATCACTGTATTTTGTGTAGTGAAATGGGGGATTAAAAGAAGGTCCACAATTTCATTTTGTGTCCGTTATATTTTACAGGGAAAGCAGAAGACATCTTACAGGGGTTACAATTACATGTCATTAAAGTTGACGCATTTGCATCGCATTATATGGTTTACATTTTAAACTATGGTTTACATGCATAACCCATCCCACATGGGAGCAGTTAGGGGTTAGGTTAGGTGTCTTTCTACACCTAACCTACACCTAACGTACACTTCGACATGGGACGTGGAGCAACCAGGGTTCGAACCGCCAACCCTCTGTACTCCATGCACTCCTCTTTTGTATCCCCCAAAACATTACAATGAATCCCACAGGTGTTTAAACATGAACAGACTAATATCTGATCATAGTTTTGAACATTTACATAAAATGAGGATACAGATATGTTGCTTACCTATGTGTGACGAACACTGATAGCAATGCACTTGACTTCAAGGATTACGTCTTCTCTCGATATCTCATTGCGGCTTGTTCTCTTAATGATTACTGGCATCTTGTGCAAAAACGCATACGCAATGCAGAGTTCACCTCCACATCCCCTCAGCAAAACAAAACCAAAACAAATATTAAAACAAGAATGTGATGAGCTGAGACCGACCATTTACTGGCCCTATTTTTTGACCAACCTAAAATTCCAACTGAACTAGCGACGGAAAGAGCAACCTTTACTAGCAGCAGGTTGCACCTATAAAACATAAAAAAAACACAGGGAACTAGGCAAGTCTAATTTAGCTAGACCATCACACATGCGCTTATTAACATTGGAATCGCTTTTTCATTCAGAAACATTCACTGTTTTATGCCTGGTAGGTCAGTGAGGTTGGCAAGACACTCTTGCGGTGGGATGGTGCAGTCAGTGAGGTGGCCCAGGACACTCTTTGGGGGATAGCAGACAGAGGACACTTTTGCAGTCAGAAATTGCTGTAAAAAAGTCATAGACCAATCAATTGATATCCATGGAGGTTACGATATTAAATTATCTTGACTAAAAATATATATTGTTATGGAAAGTAACTCAAGTTAAACTAGTGCATTGAAGGGAAAATAAATTACAGTTTAAGATACAAGTTCCAATTGCTTAGGGGTAATAATTCAAGGCGGGATTCTCTAGAAAACACAATTTAATTTTGATTCAGAGGGCTACGACGTGATTGTAAAACGAGTATCAATTAATCTCGAGATTATATATTCTTTCTCACTGTGTCTGCTATTTGTAAAAACACAGCATATTTGTAAAGATCCATCATGTAAAGAAAAATATCAATTCAATAGTATTAACAAATAGAAATGTTACCTTCAAGTTAA
This sequence comes from Gasterosteus nipponicus, assembly GCA_014132575.2. NCBI lineage: Eukaryota > Metazoa > Chordata > Actinopteri > Perciformes > Gasterosteidae > Gasterosteus > Gasterosteus nipponicus. The sequence goes on from BMAF01001709.1 coordinate 28,052, forward strand.
CAATCTATCATTGGAAAGAGAATTGGAAAATAAATAAAGACGGGCAGCAGTAAGAAATGGACAGTCAAAGTAAATGTTTCAAATACACCTAATGGACAATTTAGGGTGAAAAAGGAAAATTAAACTAAATAAAGAAAAAACAACAACGCCACTCAGCCCGAGAAATATCTGGATGCACAAGGCCCACAGGTAAGTTTACTCGTTTTGAGGCAGGAGACGCAGGTCACGGTTTTACAAAAGTACAGCTTTATTTAAAATTGATTTTAAAATCAATGCAATTTAATTCGTCCCAAAAGAAAATCAGTAAAGAATAGATAGAAAATTAATTAGAGAGCTGGAGCTGGGTGGATGGACAAGGCTTGGTGTAAAGGAGTTGGGGGGAACCCACCAAATTAATAAAACAAACTCAAAACCACCCGACGTAGTGAACCCGCTTCCCAGGACACAGCAAACAAAGGGGTAGGAGACCACCACCCGGCCACCAGCACCAACGCACGGTATGAACCGGGGAGGCTAGGAAAAGCAGCGTGGCGAGACAACGCCTCAGTAGGGACGCTGCCGCGGAGACAAAGCTTCCCCGGAGGTGGAGCTTCAGTGGAGAAAACAGCAGCGACCCCAATCCGCTGATCACAGCAACTCCTGTTTACAGGAAAATACCGTTAATTGTTCAAAGTAAAACTGTGGTTGCTCGCGTATACTTAAAAACACACATACCTGTTCTATGACACACGCTTACACACAGGAGGAGGGAGGGAGAGGACACTGGCTGTCGCTGGCATTTACCTGTGACCACACTAGGGTTAGCCATCAGATAGTATCAACAACGCCAAGAAGAGAGGGACACTGACCAAGCAAATACGCCACTGGGCGTACGGGAGCACAGAGCAGCACACATCTAGTTGCCCGGAATTGACGCACCTCACAGAACAGACGTGCAAGAGGAAGAGCTGGTGGAGGTGTGCCACTTTTAAACCGGCCCACCTCATTACAGCCACCTGGTATTAATTGCCAGCAGGGTGGCACCTCTATACTGCTACACACATATAATTGTTTTACATTTAGACGGATGGCGATGGATATCTTCTAAACCTTTTTCATTTTCGGGCCAAAGGTGTATCTTCTTAATCTGGTTGTGACAGACTTCCTTCACCTTGGTAAATTAGTAAATTAAGCTTTTGGCAGCCATGACCACACACACACATAGACAGGCAAACACCGCCAGCAACAGCCCACTACCGCCACTTGGTGTGGCTTCAGCACAGTGTTAATTTTGGCAGCTATTTTTGATTTAGTCTTAGTCTTTAGACGAAAAATGCATATTAGTTTTAGTCACATTTAGTCATTTTAATCCTTCTTAGTTTTAGTCTAGTTTTCGTCAACGAAAACTCAGAACATTTTAGTCTAGTTTTAGTTGACAAAAACTAGACTAAAATAGTTTTAGTCACATTTAATAGCCATATTAAACTCCTTTTCTTCCCTTCACAGGCCCAGGGACCCTCTGTGTTGTGTCTTCCACTGCATAATAGTCTAGCTTGCAGTACTTGGTTGTCCATTAGATGTCCCTCCTAGGACAGGTCTATAACAGGGGTCGGCAAACTTTGACTCGCGGGCCACAATGGGTTGTAAAATGTGACGGAGGAGCCGGGCCAAGAACAAAGGGTTGAAGTGTTTGTGTGAGCGAATATAAATTACATGTGAACAGTCATTACATTAAGGGATTTGGATTTTAACAAATAGCAAAGCATTTATTTGCAAGGCAATTTAACAAATTGGCAAAGGTGTAGCAACTTCATGAGGACCGGGGATCTAAACGCAACACTTTGTTGTCTTTGTCTGTTTACTTGCAATGCTTTTGACATGGCCACCGGAAACTTCATGGTCCTTTATTGTTTCCACTGTAAGAGACCTTAACGTCCTACAATTTTCTTGGCTGCATCATAAACCAACCATTCTAAACTGGACCCACACTTTTCATTCAACATTCTTTTCTTTCTCTTTGTTTATTTTTTGGTTTCTTGACCAGTTCTTCTCTCTTGTGCCCTGTGGGTTTTCCTCCACCTGCTCTGTGCCGCCACATCCTCCACCTGCACTGTGCAGTTCTATCAAAAGGATCCACCTGTCACGTGTGTGCGCGCCTCTATGTTGCTTAGTAACGAGCTTACGGTGGCCGAGACGGTTTAACACCGTCTTCTCACGATGTGGCGTGTAAACTATAGTTCAAATGCGTGTGTCTCACGGTCAATGCGTGAGGCTTCAGAACCTACAATGAGTTTATTACGTTAGACGTGTTTGGAGAAGCCTGTAACGGACCGTCTCATCCAGCCGAGGAAACGCTGCCTGCCGTCGCCAGAGAACAGAGCAGAAAGGTCCGACAGTCTGTTAAACGGGTCTTCATGTTTCTCTGAAGCAGCGCGGCTTCAGCCTGCTAACAGTCAGCTAAACCGAGACAGCTGAGCTAAACTAACGAAGCCACATTCAAACTCGCCGAAGCGTAAAATAGTCGTCGCGGTCCGTAGTCAGTGCACAAGAACCGAGCGTTCTGGGTTCGTGGATGACGTCATCATGACGCGTTAATATCCGCCGTACCTTTCCTGTCTGTTAGCTGCGTGCGAATTTAGGGGGGAAAAAGTATTGTGACTTCGTCAAACACCAACATGTTTGTCTCGTCTCGTTAACGAAAGTTAGAATAGATTTAGTCATAGTTTTTATTTTTTAAGATCGTTTTCGTCACGTCTTAAGTCTCATCTTAGTCTCGTCTTAGTCATGGAAAAAAGGTTCGTTAACGAAAAATTTTCGTCATAGTTTTCGGCGGCGAAATTAACACTGCTGTTTACTTCACTCCTCTCTCTCCTCGTTGTTCCCCATCCTCCTCCGCAACGACTCCTCTTAACCTTCCTCTTGTGTAAGGGTCGGCACCGAACCGTTTTACATTTTAAAAGCCTAAAAGAACCACATATATTTGTTTTTATGCATCAAGGCTTTTTGACTTTGTCAGGTACCTCTATTTCAACAAAATAAAACAGAACAAAGCCTACTCTTTAGCGCAATAAGTAAGTTAACTTACATAAGGCCTTCTTCGGCCAATCTCCTCTGAATCGTGCTGGATGACACACCAAACAGATCCGCGATTTCTCTGGTTGATAGACCGGACAACACAAAGTTAGCCAGCTTGTCGCCAGGAATATCCAGAGGCGGGCGTCCAGCACCTGTGCTTGTAGTACCAGCTAATGTTGACTTCTTCAACTTGGACCTCTTCCACACGCACGCGGTGCTCAATCAGTCTTAAACAATTTAAAACTTCGTCGTCTATGTATACATCTTGGAGAGCACTTATCTGCCCTAGTATTTCCAAAAAAACAATATGTGTCAAAATCGGATCTGCAGAAAACCCATGTTGATCGATTTGATCTGCTAATGCTAGCATGCTACCTCGGATCCCACCGATGTCTTCCATTATGTCAACACTAACGTCTCTTTGCCAGCCTTCTTTTGCACACGGCTCTGTTGTCTGTTCTGAATGTGAGATATAGCCACGTCACCTGATTTGCGTATAAGAACGTGAAATGTAAAACGGCATTATGAAATAAAAGTCTGGAAATAAAAAAGTGGCATTATGAAATAAAAGTATCATGAAATGAAAAGTGACATTATGAAATAAAAGTACCATGAAATGAAAAACGGCATTATATAATATTCTCTGGAAATGCAAAACGGCATTATAAAATAAAAGTCTCTGGAAATGAAAAGTGGCATTATGAAATATAAGTATCATGAAATGAAAAACGGCATTATGAAATAAAAGTACCATGAAATGAAAAACGGCATTATGAAATAAGTCTCTGGAAATGTAAAGCGGCATTATGAAATAAGTCTCTGGAAATGAAAAGTGGCATTATGAAACAAAAGTACAATGAAATGAAAAGTGGCATTATGAAATAAAAGTACCATGAAATGAAAAGTCGCATTATGAAATAAAGTACCATGAAATAATTAAATGTATTTAATATTTATTGCCTCATTTATTTATGTCATGATGTATTTCAAATGCATATTTTGTGTATTTATTTATGTATTTAGTTATTTATTTAATTTTGACTAAAACGGCATTCCATAGCACCCTGAAATAGCAAGATTGAGTATTACGCACTGTATATCCAAAGCTTTAGGTCCCAATTGAACATCCACCAAATTAAATTAATATTAATTCTATGTTCACAAATATCTTATTCTACATTCACTAACAGGCTGGTCATATCTCAACTGATTTATATATGATAGTATAAACTCATTCCTGGAGCTCTAAGTCATCCAATCCAATGCAACTATGTTAAAAGGACTCTTGGCTGCTTTGTCAATGGCTCTGAATTCAGACAACTGGTGTAATCAGATTGAAATGGAGAGCATTTGGTAACAGTCTCCATTTCTGCAGTAGTATTAAAAAAATCTGTCATAGAATACAAAAATGTGAACATGACGACATAAAACCACTAACGTTAGCTTAATGACTTAAATACATTTACAGTGCAGTAAAGTTGGCATGTTTGTTAACTTTACAGATGAGCAAAATAATGTTAAACTGCTTCACAACAACCTGGTTATAATTTGTTCGTTCACTAACAATAATTACACAGGTGTGAAAAGGAAGGGCTGTTTCCCCAAATTGACTGATAAGTGGGTTAGTTCATTCCTGGTTTGGGACAGGGGACAAAATATATATGTAACCGCCAAAATGTGTACATTAATGTCAGCACTTGATTATATAATTGTTTACATCCACACGACAACAGTGTTGACGTTATATAAGAATGTATGTGAATTATTATCATAACTGTGTAGGATACAGAATGTTCAATTAGACGTGACAGAACCCCCAGCCAGTTGGTTTCTCTCAATTAGCCCAATTGACTGGAAGGCTGTGTTAACCTTTCCTGCCTGTCCGTCTCTGACCGTAGTTGTAGACTGCAGGGGAGACTTCGTTCTCTGCTCCAGGGCCAAGTATTGTCTGTTGGTAATACTTGGGGGTTACAGGTTACAGCACATGGGTTTCTCCTGTCCCTACGTCCACCCAAAACATTAACAAAAAAACTCTGCTCCTTCTCTCCCACTCTCTCTCTCTCTCTCTCGCTCGCTCACTCGCTCACACCTGCTCCGTACGTGCTGCTCTTAAAGGGGCCGCACCACTTTACAACACTACCCCCACTCTGGATGGAAGCTACCTAACTTAATGCCACTCCAGCACACATACAACATGTAATTCAGCCTTGCCCCTCTTCTTTTTGCACATCGCACACATTTGCAGTGAAAGGAAAGATGGTCTGGGAAACCGTCTTCCACAGTCTATCAGAGGGTACAACAGTCGTTGGCGTAATTATACAGTGTACATATATATAACACATATACAACATTTGTAGGCTGTTGTGTGGGCACACAGAACGTGGGGCATTACAATCCTTGGCAAGACATCCATGTATTACACAAGTCCTTTTCTAGTCACAATACCACCTATTCAACCAGAGCATGTAAGAGCAACTCAAACTAAAATATCCCAGTTTACAGGAAAACATTCCCCAAAATCATCAGTTTACAATCCTCAATTTTTTTAAGAAGAACTCGACAGAAAATAACGCTAACCTGTGTCTTGTATACGTGGTACAGCAAAATATCTTAACTGGAACAGTCCATGAATCTAATGGACTCAGTGAGCCACCCATTCACCAAACCTGTCTGGAGGTCTACGTCCGCGGCCCGACCTGTGACGACTCTGGTGAGGTTGTTCTGTCATGCCACCCCCACTGTCCTGAGCGCCCTCAGTAGAAGAGGAGGAAGAAAGTAGAAAGTACATTTCAGGCGAGGTGAGGGGAGGCAAGGTTTCAGCAGCAGTAGCGCCCCCTGCTGGCTCTGGAGAATTGCTAGCCGGTCCTTCCCCGCCTGTGCTGGAGAACAGGCCAGACAGCCCCAAGTCTGCAGAGTCCATGTCCATGACTGGGTTTGGTACCTCCGCCGGTGCCCAGACCCTGGCCAGCTCCATGGCCCGGTTTTATCCAGTTATTCGCGGCTGCGATATGGCTTCAACTGATCGTGATGGACCACTTTCATTTTGGTCTTACACCAGGTCATCCAGTTTTCCCAGAATGAAGAAATTTCCTGACTTTGTTCTTGACTTTCCGCGTGCCCTTTATGAGATACCACACAGCATCTCCAACTTCGAACTGTGTATGGCAGCAAGACGGAGGTTTTGGACGTACTCTGGTGCAGTAGGGACTGTGTCAGAGTCAGGGGGTAGGCCAGCCACCAGGTCAACCGGCTCGCTTACTTCCCGGCCAAACATCATATAATTAGGGGAGAGGTGAGTAGCACTGTGCCTGGTTGCTCTGTAGGCCATGACTGCGTAAGGAATCATAAGATCCCAGTCCCAGTGGCAACGTTCAGCCGTTGTGTCTAAGATCTGTTTCAGGGTGGAATTGAATCGTTCCACTTGGCCGTCAGACTGTGGTCGGAATGGTGTAGTGTGTGTCTTTTCAATGCCGAATAATGAGCACATTTTCTGGAAGACTTCAGACTCAAAATTTCGGCCTTGGTCGCTGTGCAGGACCTGCGGGGCCCCGTAACGACACACCCACTCCGAAGCAAGCACTTCAGCCACGGGTTTCCGCTTTTTTATTGGCCAAGGGAAAGGCTTCCACCCATTTGGTGAAGTAGTCCTGTATCACCAGTATGTAAGACTTATGTCTCTCTGTCTCATTGAGCGGTCCCATAATATCAGCGTGCATCTCTTCTACAAGGCCACCAGACATCCAGGCGACCTGAAATCGGACTAAGTATCTTTTTCTTTAAACCAAGCTAGCCTGCTAAATTTGTTGTTGATTCTAGTGTCTTAAGTTAATTTGATTGCTGATTTGCTTTAGTTCTTGTCGTTTCACTGCCAGTTCTCTTTGTTTGAAGTTATCTTGGTTGCTAGTTTGCTCAAGCTCTTTCGGTCTTTTAGTGCCAGTTTGTGTTCTAGATTCTACTATTAAGTTAACTGCCAGTGTGCCCTCTAACTCTGCTAGGTTTTGGCCTGATCTAAGTCTGTTAAATAAGACTTGAATCCTTAAACTCTCATTTTGTCAAAACACCACATGGTGATTGCTCACTGATTAGGGTGTCAAGCTATTGGTGTTTTGCATTTTGAGGAGTTTCTGGTGAGGCCAATCGACCTTTTGTCTCCTAAACGTCAGGGGAGCGGCCAGCGCAGCCGCAGCCGACTTCCACTAACGAGGGAGTATTTAACTAGAAATCGTGGGAAGCGTTAGCTTTAGCGTTTGCTTATCCTCGCAGCACGAAGACAAGCAGGACAAAGACAAAGGAGTCTTCCGTGGAGTCTTCGGGGGCGGCTGAATGTGGCGCCTTCTTCTGCTATTTTTAATAATGTGTTTGACCCCTTTACCCGTACCTGTTCGAATCTCTTCCCGCAGATACTACAGGCCTCGGGCTAGATCTGCTCTCTATCGTAACCTCTCCTCTCTCACCTATCCCACCCGCTCCACACATGTCCAGCACCTCGTCACAGGAGGTCTCTGGAACTGCCAGTCAGCAACTCGCAAGGCAGACTTCATCTCCGGCTTCGCTATCCAGCAGTCACTTGACTTCCTCGCTCTTACCGAGACCTGGATCACACCTGAGAACACATCCACCCCAGCCGCTCTCTCCTCCGCCTTCTCCTTCAGCCACACTCCCAGGGCCACTGGTAGGGGTGGTGGCACAGGTCTACTCATTTCACCCAAATGGAGCTTTTCTCTCTACCCTCTACCACCATCCACCCCATTGTCCTTTGAATTCCATGCTGTGACAATCACTCACCCGATACAATTAACCATCATTGTCCTTTTACCGTCCGCCAGGCTCCTTAGGTCATTTCTTGGAAGAACTGGACATTCTCCTGTCTAATTTCCCTGAAAATGGACCTCCGCTCATCCTCCTGGGTGACTTCAACATCCAGATAGAGAAGTCATCTGACCTCTTACACCTCCTTTCTTCTTTCGCTCTGTCACTCAGTCCCTCTCCTCCTACTCACAAAGCCGGCAATCACCTTGACTACATCTTTACTAGAAACTGCTCTACCACTAACCTCTCTGTAACTCCACTTCATGTGTCTGATCACTTCTTCATCTCTTACTCCCTTCCACTCTCTATAACAAACAAACCTCCCTCATTGACTGACTGTACCTGTTCGTCGCAATATTCGCTCCCTCTCTCCCTTCTCGCTGGCATCCTCTGTTCTATCAGCTCTCCCTTCAACTGATTCCTTCTCACTCTTGCATCCGAACGCTGCTGCAGAGACTCTCCTCTCAACTCTTTCCTCCTCTCTAGACTCTCTCTGCCCTCTTACGACACGACGGACTGGCAAATCCCCTCCGGCTCCGTGGCTGTCTCAACCGGTGCCTGCCATGAGAGCCACCATGCGAGCATCGGAAAGGAGATGGCGTAAATATAAACGACCTGATGACCTGCTTAAATTTCAATCTCTCCTTGTTTTCTGCTTCTATCTCTGCTGCCAAAAGCTCTTTCTACCAATCCAGAATTGAATCTTCATTTTCTATCCCCAAAAAACTCTTCTCGATCTTCTCCAATCTCCTCGAACCCCTTACCCCTCCTCCCCCCTTCTTCCGGGAGACTTTGTCAACTACTTCACCAAGAAAATAGCTGACATACGCTCCTCCTTCTCAAACCCACTTCCTACTTCTCACGTCCCACCGACCTCACCTCTTTCGCCCTCACTTTCCTCTTTCACCGCCCTCTCTCCTAACCAAATTCTTACCCTAGTAACCTCTGTCCATCCGACCACCTGCCCTCTTGACCCCATTCCATCACATCTTCTACAATCTATAGCACCTGACCTTCTTCCGTTCCTCACCTGTCTCATTAACAACGCTCTGTTATCTGGCTGTTTTCCCAATTCTCTGAAGGAGGCAAGAGTCAACCCCCTCCTGAAGAAACCTACCCTCAACCCTTCTGAAGAAAACAACTACAGACCGGTCTCTCTTCTTCCCTTTTTGTCCAAAACCCTAGAATGTGCTATCTTTAATTAACTCTCCTCTTATCTCCACTGTAACAACCTCCGTGACCGCCACCAATCAGGTTTCAAGGCAGGCCACTCCACAGAGACTGCTCTCCTTGCTGTCTCAGAGCAACTCCACACTGCTAGAGCCGCCTCTCTCTCCTCTGTCCTCATCCTTCTGGACCTCTCTTCTGCATTTGACACGGTCAACCACCAGATCCTTATTTCCTCCCTTCAGGAACTTGGTGTCACAGGCTCTGCGCTCTCCCTTCTCTCGTCCTACCTCGACGGCCTCTGTCGAGGTAGGACGAGGATCTGTGTCGGAACCTTGTCCTCTTACTACTGGAGTTCCTCAGGGTTCCGTGCTGGGTCCCCTCCTGTTCTCGCTTTACACCAACACTCTTGCCGCTGTCATTCGCTCGCATGGCTTCTCTTACCACAGCTATGCCGATGACACCCAACTAATTCTTCCCTCTCCTTCTCTCCTTCCCTCACTCGAACACCCAGGTGGCGGCTCGGATCTCTGCCTGTCTAACTGACATATCTCAGTGGATGTCCGCCCACCATCTGAAAATCAACCCCGACAAGACTGAACTACTTCTCTTTCCCGGAAAAGATTTGCTTACCCAGGACCTGACAGTCAACTTTGGAAACTCCGTGCTAACCCCCACTTTGACCGCTAAGAACCTCGGCGTCACACTTGAAAGCCAACTCTCCCTGACTCCCAACATCACTGCGACAACGCGATCCTGTAGATACACGCTCTACAACATCAGGAGAATACGTCCCCTTCTCACTCAGAAGGCAGCGCAGGTACTGATTCAGGCTCTTGTCATCTCCCGCCTGGACTACTGCAATTCCTCCTGGCTGGTCTCCCTGCCACCGCCATTCGACCTCTGCAGCTCATTCAGAATGCAGCAGCTTGACTGGTCTTCAACCTTCCGAAATTCTCCCACACTACTCCACTCCTCCGCTCTCTTCATTGGCTACCGGTGGCTGCCCGCATCCAGTTCAAAACATTGGTGCTCAAGTATCATGCTGTGAATGGATCGGGTCCAGCTTACATCCAGGACATGGTCAAACCCTACATCCCAACCCGCATTCTCCGCTCTGCATCTGCAAAACTACTCGTTCCTTCCTCACTGAGAGAAAGACACTCAACTAGATCACGACTCTTTGCTGTCCTTGCGCCAAAATGGTGGAATGAGCTCTCTGAAGACACCAGGACCACAGAGAGCCTTCACATCTTCCGCCACAAACTAAAGACACACCTCTTCAGACTCTACCTCAACTAAAGACTGACAAATTGTAGCACTTAAATTGTACTTGTAACGTCACTCATCTATAGCAAATTGTAAATTGGCTTATTTGAGGATATTGCACTTTCTCTTTTCTTGTTCTCCTGAGTTTGTACCCTATGGTTGAATGCACTTATTGTACGTCGCTTTGGATAAAAGTGTCCGCTAAATGACATGTAATGTAATGTAATATCCAATGCGACACGTTCCATAGGGGCTCTCACCCTTACTGTTCCCATGGGTGCCTGTCGAGTCTTGCGGGGCCTGGCTTTGGACGTACAGCTAATGCAGGTTTGACACCAGAGGGCGACGCTCTCTCTCAATCTGTACCAGTAGTATCTAGTCTGGAGCCGTGCCACTGTGCGCTCAACTCCAAAATGTCCACCGATTGGTCCGTCATGCATCTGTTTCATGACTACAGGCTGATGGGCGCGAGGTAGCACAATTTGTGGATAATACTGAATGTCATCCAGACAATAGAACCGTCTGACCAGGACACCATCTCGGATGTAGAGCCGTCTCCACTGGCTCCAGCATGTCTTTGTGGCTGGACTGTATGGGGCAACAGTAGTCCACGTGGGCCGTTCTTCACTGGCCTCCATCCATGCCCGGATCGGCGCAATGTCCAGATCAGCCTTCTGAGCCTCCTGTAATTCCTCTGGAGACCAGCCACAGAAAAGTGCTTGTTCATTGGTCTTAGCCACAAGAATTTGTTCCTGAGCTACCCCCACTGGACATACCACTGTTGGGTCTGGTTGTGCTCTACCCCCCACTGGACTCAGTGTCCCCTCACCGATAACAGAGTCCAAATCACACTGCACAGCTTGGTGACAGACGCTCCCGGGCGCGTGACCAGGAAGCCTACAAGGGCATGACTGGCGACAAGACTGTCTAGAGAGGCTGTCGGCATTGTTGTGGAGCCGGCCTGGTCGATGGATGATCTCAAAGTCGTACTCACCAAGCTTCTCCAGCCACCTGGCGAGCTGACCCTCTGGTTCCCGCATTCTTGTTAGCCAACGGAGACTGCTGTGATCAGTGCGCACAGTAAAATGCCGTCCCAGGAAGTACTGTCGGAAATGTGACACAAACTCCACTACGGCTAGCAGTTCTCGCCATGTGGTGCAATAATTCTGTTCCGTTTTGGACAATTTATGACTTCCATACGCCAATACGCACTCCTTGCCCTGTTGAACCTGGGACAGCACGGCACCGATGCCAGTGTCGCTTGCATCAGTGTCCAGTATCATGTTTTCCCTCATCCAATGGGTATCCCAGGACTGGTGTGGTGATCAGTCTTTGTTTCAGCTCATCAAACGCCTCTTGGCATTCTCAGGTCCACTGGAACCGGGCATACTTCTTGGTGAGGTTGTGGAGGGGTTCAGCTACTGTGGCGAAGTCTTTCACAAATCGTCGATAGTACGAGGCCAGACCAATGAACTGACGGACCTCCTGGATAGATGTAGGTGTAGGTCAATCCTGCACTTTCTGTATTTTAGCAGGGTCTGTGGTCACTCCTCGCTCTGAGACAACGTGGCCTAGATAGGCCACCTGACGGCGGAAAAGGTAGCATTTTGCCGGCTTCAATTTTAGGTTGGCATTTTGCAACCTACTGAAAATATCCCCTAGACGATGCAACATCTCTGGCACATCACGGCCCAGCACAATTATGTCGTCCAGGTACACAAGGCACGTCTCCCACTGCAGGCCGGCTAACACCCGGTCCATCAGCCTTTGAAACGTCGCTGGTGCATTGCACGAACCGAATGGCATGACGTTCCATTCAAAGAGGCCATTCCTAGTGCAAAAAGCTGCTGCCCGACTGGCTCGCGGGGTCAGTTCAACCTGCCAATATCCTGAGGCAAGGTCCAGCGTGCTGAACCATTTAGCATTGGAGAGAGTGTCAAGTGTGTCTTGGATTCGGGGCAATGGATAGGCGTCCTTGATGGTGCAGTCATTCAGGGCACGGTAAGCGCCATCCTTTTTACGCACCATCACTATGGGCGAGGCCCAGCTACTATTGCCGCGACGGCCCAACCCGACTTCCAGGCTCTGCTGCACTTGTTGGTCAGCATCCTGCTGCTTCTCTCGTGGCATCCGACGTGGAGGTTGCTTGATTGGAGCTCCTGGCTGGGTCATGATGTCATGTTGCACCATGCTAGTGCGGCCCAGATCCCCTGGTCCAGTAGAGAAAGCATTGCCATAGGTGTACAACAGTTGAGCTAGCTGAAGCTGTTCGTCTAGGTTAAGCTCAACTGCACTCTGATCGTACAGCTCTCGCAGGTGCTGGGGAACAATAGGATGTTCCAACGGTTTGGCATCGGCCGTGATATTGGCAGGCGCCAGGACCTCAGCGGGTTGGAGAAAACTAGCGATAGCTCCGCTTCTAATGATTACAGCTGAATTTACAGGATTGAAAATGCGGAGGGGCCCACCTTTGGAGGGGTGGACATTCACTAGAACGCAGGCAACCAGCACCTTATATTTCTCCACGAAACCCTTGGTGGGACTCAACATCACTTCGCTTGGGAAATGGTCTCTTTGACGGGTGTTCCCTCGGACTACATACTCAAATCCAGCCTCAACCACCACCGTCCTGGCAACTCACCACCTGCGTCCTTGACGGGCCCATGCTGTGGAAGTATGACACTTCCTCACCAAAAAGTAGGATGCGGCTATTTCCAAAATCAAGGCGTGCTTGGGCCTGGGTGAGGAACGGATGACCCAGAAGGACTTCTTCGCTTGTGATGTCAGCCACCAAGAAATGCACGCTCAGCTGCCGGTTGTTGATCTGGACCGGAACGTGAACCTCGCCAATCACCGGAACATCACCGGGCCCAACACCCAGCAACGTCTTCACAGCTGATGGTTGTAGTGGGGTTCGGACGTCAGGGTGGATGGCATTGTAGTGATGCAAGGACAGCACACTTTTCAGTGCCCCACTGTCTAGCACAGCACAGACATCCAGCTCATTGATTTTCAGATGGATGCTCATTTCCTGACTGTGGGTTCTAAAGTGAAGCACAGCGGGCTCGGGGTCGTGACGGAGAACAGCTGGAGGTTGACCCCTCGTAGTCTTCCTTGGAGAAGGGCAATTTCTTTTCATGTGACCAATTCCAGAACAGTTATGACAGCGAATTTCTTCCTATTTAAAATCCTTATATCCTTTCTGCGGGACTGGGACTCGCTGGCGTTCCGGTGTGGCTGATTTGAAACTCGCTTCCGGAGCAGCCTCCACAACATCCACATCCACTCTTTCCCTCACCACAGCTGTACGGGGCTTTTGCTCAGACAAACCACGTACCCCTGTGTGCGTGAAGCTGGTTACCTGTGACGCTGCCCGCTTGGTGGTTTCATAACGGCGGGCAATGTCGTAGGCTTGGGCTAGTGTGTGGGGCCGCTTCTCCAACAACTTCTGTACAATCTGTGTATCCCCAATAGCATGATTGAAAATCTCTACACCTATGGCATCTTGCTCTTTTTCAGTCCTGTCACTGTAGGCTACAGACACTCTTTCATATATGTCATCCCGTAAGAGGTGGAGAGATTCACCTGGTTTGAGGACACGCTGTCTCAACTCGACAGCCACTGCAGCGGCATGTTCTGAGGATGGACCATAGGCAATTTCGACTTCCTCCACCAGGCGGCCCTAATCCCACTGAACTGACCGTGGGTTCCTGTGGACAATGGCTCCTGCCGCACCCACCAGGCAGAATTTTAACTGAATGCCCTTGGTCTCTTCAGTCCAGCGGTTCGCCTTCGCACAGCTCTCAAACCGGTGCAAGAATTCCCTCCACGGGGGTAGTGCCATCATACTGGCCGGGACGCAGGATGGGTATTCTTTCCCTGGAGTCATACTCATCTTTACTCTCCGAAGAAACCTGGTGGCGTTTGGAATGGGGCCGGCGTGCATGTGACTTATGCTGCTCATAGATGGGGAGAGGGGACTGTGATGGCATTTCTACATTATTCATTAGTGAATTGTCATCAGGGCGGTGCGGATGTGAACCCATGGGGCGTGGGGAATGACAGGGGACTGGAGTGCTATGAATGAAACTCCCTGAGTGGGCTGCGGCAAATGGGTTAGTGCTGGGAGTTGCAATAGTGGCAATTAATGGCACTGCTGGAGGGGTCACCTCTATGATTATGAATGTGTGAACGTGGTTCTTTACATCTCACATCAGTCCCAAAGTCTTTATCCACATCAGCTTTAAACGGGTTAGTGTCTGATAACTTGAGTGGCATGATGGACTTATCACATGTTTCACTTGCATTTCTTGTTAATGTATCGGTCTGTCCATCGCATGACAAAAGCTTATCGAGCCAGTCATATCCGTTTCTCAAGTGCAAACAGTCTGTTTTAATTTTAACTTCCTCCATTGAAGTGAATGACATCGGACGGGTGGAGTGGCTGGTCCCTTCTCTACTTTGTTTACGTTCAGCCACGCGCTGACCGGAGGCTGCCATCTTGGCTAACGTTAAGATAAAATGGGAAACAGTACTGTTTTGCTAACTGCTCCAGTTTATCGGTTATTTCTCAGTGTGCTTACCACAGCGGATATCGTTGTATTTCATGGTCCCTTCGTAGTCGCCAGTGTTAACCTTTCCTGCCTGTCCGTCTCTGACCGTAGTTGGAGACTGCAGGGGAGACTTCATTCTCTGCTCCAGGGCCAAGTATTGCCTGTTGGTAATACTTTGGGGTTAATACCCTTCACTTTCCTTCCTCCTACCGGTTAGTGAATAAAATGCCCGCTGTATGCTTTCTTTGAGGATTTATTGAACACTGAGTAACACGGTTACAGCACATGGGTTTCTCCGGTCGCTACGTCCACCCAAAACATTAACAAAAAAACTCTGCTCCTTCTCTCCCACTCTTTGGAGGGGTGGACATTCACTAGAACACAGGCAACTAGCACCTTATATTTCTCCACAAAACCCTTGGTGGGACTCAACATCACTTCGCATGGGAAATGGTCTCTTTGACGGGTGTTCCCTCAGACTACATACTCAAATCCAGCCTCGACCACTACCACCGTCCTGGCAACTCTCACCACCTGCGTCCTTGACGGGCCCATGCTGTGGAAGTATGACACTTCCTCACCAAAAAGGGGGTCTTGTCCTTTTCCGAGGAAAATGCCGCTTCCGACAATACTTACCCAGTCAGCCAGCATAGTACGCCATAAAAAATCTCGGCAGCCTGCAAAAGCAACTATGCCTGGTGTGAGATGCATGTAGTGGTAAAAACATTCTGTAAACAAGTCTTGTACTAAAAGCCAGGTCTCAGTGGTTGACCCTGAGATGGAGAGATAGAAGGATTTAGGGTTTGCAGCTGTGTTTGGGGAAGGGGGTCATCTTGCTCTCACGGACCTTCGATCAGAAGAGCATTGTGTGTTACCCTCAGCTTCACCTGAGTTCTTATCTCAACTTGATTTGTGGCTTCTCGTAACTGGTGCTAAGAACTGTCTTCAAGTGTATAAAAACTCAGCGTTTTTACTGCTCGAGGACGCCATTACACAGAACGATGGAATACGTGCTGGACCTCCTGCTTGCAAGCAATAGTTAGAGCCAGCTATCTGCGGAGAATTGCTCATTGCCCTCACCAATTTTGTAACACATGTGTACATTGAATCTCTGAACAAAGCATAATTCTTTCAGAATATTTAAAGAATAGGGGCGCTGCAATTAATTGTTGATTAAAATGTAGGGTGGTGCGCTTAATCTGGCAAGACTCGTAACTTCCAAATGGTTTGGCCTGCCCTCACCAAACTTGTAACACATGTAAACATTGAACCCCTGAACACACCCTAATTTCTTAAGAATATTTGAAGAACAGGGGGTGCTGCAATTAATTGTTTATTAAAATGTAGTCTTGTACGCTAAATCTCGCAAGACTCGTAACTTCCAAATGGTTTGGCATAACCTTACCAAACTTGTAACACATGTGAACATTGAACCCCTGAACACACCCTAATTTCTTAAGAATATTTGAAGAATAGGGGCACTGCAATTAATTGTTGAATAAAATGTAGCCTTGTGCGCTTAATCTGGCAAGACTCTTAACTTCCAAATGGTTTGGCATGCCCTCACCAAACTTGTAACACATGTGAACATTGAACCCCTTAACACACCCCAATTTCTTCAGAATATTTGAAGAACAAGGGGTGCTGCAATTAATTGTTGATTAAAATGTAGGCTTGTTCGCTTAATCTGGCAAAAATCGTAACTTCCAAATGGTTTTCCTGCCCTCACCAAACTTGTAACACATGTGTACATTGAACCCCTTAACACACCCTAATTTCTTAAGAATATTTGAAGAACAGGGGGCGCTGCAATTAATTGTTGATTAAAATGTAATCCTGTGCGCTTAATCTCGCAAGACTCTTAACTTCCAAATGGTTTGGCATGCCCTCACCAAACATGTGACACATGTGAACATTAAACCCCGTTGAACACACCTAATTCTTTCAGAATATTTGAAGAATAGGGGCGCTGCAAACAATTGTTGAATAAAAAGCGCGTTAATCTGGCAAGACTCGTAACTTCCAAATGGTTTGGCATGCCCTCACCAAACTTGTAACACATGTGAACATTGAACCCCTTAACACACCCTAATTTCTTCAGAATATTTGAAGAATAGGGGCACTGCAATTAATTGTTGATTAAAATGTAGGCTTGTGCGCTTAATCTGGCAAGACTCTTAACTTCCAAATGGTTTGGCATGCCCTCACCAAACTTGTAACACATGTGAACATTGAACCCCTTAACACACCCCAATTTCTTCAGAATATTTGAAGAATAGTGGGTGCTGCAATTAATTGTTGATTAAATTGTAGGCTTGTTCGCTTAATCTGGCAAAAATCGTAACTTCCAAATGGTTTTCCTGCCCTCACCAAACTTGTAACACATGTGTACATTGAACCCCTGAACACAGCATAATTTTTTCAGAATATTTGAAGAATGGGGGCGCTGCAATTAATTGTTGATTGAAATGTAGACTTGTAGGCTTAATCTGGCAAGACTCGTAACTTCCAAATGGTTTGGCCTGCCCTCACAAATTTTGTAACACATGTGTACATTGAACCCCTGAACACAGCATAATTTCTTCAGAATAATTGAAGAACAGGGGGTGCTGCAATTAATTGTTGATTAAAATGTAGCCTTGTACGCTAAATCTCGCAAGACTCGTAACTTCCAAATGGTTTTCCTGCCCTCACCAAACTTGTAACACATGTGAACATTGAACCCCTTAACACACCCTAATTTCTTCAGAATATTTGAAGAACAGGGGGTGCTGCAATTAATTGTTGATTAAAATGTAATCTTGTGCGCTTAATCTCGCAAGACTCTTAACTTCCAAATGGTTTGGCATGCCCTCACCAAACATGTGACACATGTGAACATTAAACCCCGTTGAACACACCCTAATTCTTTCAGAATATTTGAAGAATAGGGGCGCTGCAAACAATTGTTGAATAAAATGTACGCTTGTGCGCGTTAATCTGGCAAGACTCGTAACTTCCAAATGGTTTGGCATGCCCTCACCAAACTTGTAACACATTTGAACATTGAACCCCTTAACACGGCATAATTCTTTCAGAATATTTGAAGAATAGGGGCACTGCAATTAATTGTTGAATAAAATGTAGCCTTGTGCGCTTAATCTGGCAAGACTCTTAACTTCCAAATGGTTTGGCATGCCCTCACCAAACTTGTAACACATGTGAACATTGAACCCCTTAACACACCCTAATTTCTTCAGAATATTTGAAGAATAGGGGCACTGCAATTAATTGTTGATTAAAATGTAGGCTTGTGCGCTTAATCTGGCAAGACTCTTAACTTCCAAATGGTTTGGCATGCCCTCACCAAACTTGTAACACATGTGAACATTGAACCCCTTAACACACCCCAATTTCTTCAGAATATTTGAAGAATAGTGGGTGCTGCAATTAATTGTTGATTAAATTGTAGGCTTGTTCGCTTAATCTGGCAAAAATCGTAACTTCCAAATGGTTTTCCTGCCCTCACCAAACTTGTAACACATGTGTACATTGAACCCCTGAACACAGCATAATTTTTTCAGAATATTTGAAGAATGGGGGCACTGCAATTAATTGTTGATTGAAATGTAGACTTGTAGGCTTAATCTGGCAAGACTCGTAACTTCCAAATGGTTTGGCCTGCCCTCACCAATTTTGTAACACATGTGTACATTGAACCCCTGAACACAGCCTTGTTTTTTCAGAATATTTGAAGAATGGGGGCGCTGCAATTGTTGATTAAAATATAGTCCTGTTCTCCATTAGAATCTCTCTCTAGTTGTAAGGCTGTGTTGTTAGATGGTTTTGATTCCATGCAGTAAGCATGCTGTCATATTTGCTTTTTTCCGTTTTTAATGCAATTCTAGCTAAAATTACAGTGGCGATGGGGGCGGGACAATAGCCGGGAGGGTTGGGGGGGAAATAGCATGACGGTAACATGGCCTTAGCTAGTATTGCAATAGCAGGATCTAACTACTAACAAGTGGTTAAAATAGGCAGAGAAAATTAAGGGGGGGGACAATACAGCTGACGGCTGTGTCTACGGCGGGGGAAGGGCACTAGCATGATGCTAACATGGCGCCAGCTAGCATTTAACTAGTAACAGGACCCAACTGCTGACATGTGGCTAAAACCGCCAGAGAAAATCGAGGGGGGGGGAGACAATGCGGCGGGGGGGGGGGGCATGGATGTTACGGTGGGGGCGGGGCGACAATACGGCCGACAACTGGTGGGCGTGACGCTAACATGGCAGTAGCTAGAATTGCACTAGCAACAGCACCCATCTGCTGACACGTAGCTAAAACAGAGAAAATGGGTCATGTCTTTAGGTTTCTAGCTAACCTTTGTGGCCAGCCTTCACTTACATTCTTGGCCGTTTCAGGGCAGGCTAGGCCACACTCTTAAAATTACTGCGGAATTTTCTAGTTTCATTATTATTATCCTTCCATACAGAAGTTTGGCACCCATCTCATCCCGCACCGTTGATCGGAATTGTCTTAATCTACCGGGACTCATCGGGAATCGTGTGTGACTATTTGGCTAAGAAATGACCTACGGTTTTCCCTAAAAAAGCACGTTTCGACTTCCAAACTCCAATGGAAAAATCTTCATAAAAAAGTGGAAAAAAACACTAACCCTGACCCTAATTGGCGTGGGGCAGACATTGCGGGGGGAAGACAATTTGGTGGAGTTGGGGGCGGACGTTAAAGTGGGGGGGTGGGAGCGGGCGTTAACGGCCGAGCAAAAAAGCTCCATTGAAATGACAGGCAGGGGCTACGGCGAGGGGGCTAGCATGGCGATAACATGTCTTAATTTTGTTAGCTGGCCTTTTTGGCTAGCCTTCACTTGCCTTCAATTAATAGTTTTATCTATTAGTTTAAATGAAAGATAGGGCGCAGTATTTTTTATTGTTTCATTCGGGAGGCTTTTTCACTCCTCGTCTTTACGCTAAGTGAAGCTAATCGCTGAAGGCACATTTGTGTATATAATTTTTTTTCTTTTGTACATTGTGTTTTATTTTTTGTAAAGAGACTATCCTCATTATGTGGTTATTTATTTAAGTTAACAGTTTCATTCACAAAACTGGAATAAAATCGGGTTCACGATTCCTCAAATTGTGACTTTGTTAGAGGTATACAATTATATTTTTTCACGGAAATAAAACTTATCGTATTTAAGTACTCTCCTTTGAACTGAGGCTCAAAATACGTCAATTTTATATTTTGTCAACAAACGCTAAATTTTGTGACCTCTTCTTAAATTCTGTTGACTAATTAAATCCATGTGAACCCATGCAATATTAATCACAATAGCATAGCAAAATGAACACAATAAATATTTAGGTGTTTTAGTTTAAGTATTTTTTTTCCTCCACAATATTATTTTTAAAATAATAAAAATAAAAAATATATATTCTTTAAAGGAATTCTTTCATAACAAAAAACAAAAACATTCACAAAGTGTCATGGAAGTACACATTTGAACAAGAAAAGATATACGTATGTTTGGTATTTTAACGTTAATATTTGTGAAGGGCAGCGTAATTCTGAACAAGCGCATCGGGGGAACAGCTATCAGCGGGGCTCCTTCTACCATCAATACCGGAACTAGTTCGGTAAGCGCCTCAGTTTTAAAAACGGTATGTTGCCATTTTGCGCCGAAAGTAGATCTGATGCTGTTATTTAATGTAATGTTTGCTGTTTGGCCGATACAATAATATAATGTTACGCAACGCTCTCTGACAGCCACCAAATACGCCGTTTTTAAGAACAATACACCAATCTCCGTTGTAGAAGTGGTTAAAATCAGGTTATGCGCGATACCAATGTTTCCTAAACGATGATCAAATATATTTTGGATCCATTAAGATGCACCACTAAATTCTGACTCTTTTAGTTAAATAACAGTCATTTGCAGCAGAAATTCATGTGGCTAAAACACATGGACTGATAGTGACCATTGTGGTGTAAATTTGTGAATTTAGCCCCTGTGAGAAATCCAAAGTATGTTTACATTATATTACAGGTCATGTAGCTGACGCTTTTATTCAAAGCGACTTGCATTGTATTTTTAACCCATGGCATTTTCACATTTTGCCCAAACCACCAACCTTGTGGTTCTCGGCGCACCCTCTCTACCCATGCTCCACGTTGACCTCATCTTGAACTTGCTTTCTGATTAAGTATTTATTACTAACTAGAATATAGAAAAATTATGAAGAATACAGAAATCATCAACACAAGTCGTTAGTACAGACAGTTGTCGAATGACTACAATTCAGCTGAAAAGGGGCAGATTGTTCCTTCCCTAAAAGGAAGATCTGAAGTTTCTAGGGGAGAACAGGAGATTTTATACACTTCAGGGTGGGTCAAGAGGAACGTATGGAGAAGTACTAGACAACGCAGGCGAGACACCGCGACCCTCCCCTAATGGGACCCTGTCAATAAACAACATTTTGAAAGATCAGTCAGGGAAACCCTTATCTCACCCTGCCCTAGGTCACAGGCCCACCTAAAAGGTCACATTCCTGAGAGACCCACACTATGCACAAATTCTCCCCCGACAACCATCATCTGTGTCCATTAAAAGTGTACGGTAAGTATTTGGTTACGTTGGAACTGATATTTGCATTGGTAAATTATAAAATAAATAATAGTAATTTACATTCATTGGAAAAACAAGTGAATGGTAAACAGTCTTATAAAATCTTTATCGTAGCGTGCATGTGTCTGTTTATGGAGTGTTTTTATAACAGGGGTCAGAGGTCACAATGGGTCGCTCCTCCAAAGACAAGCGGGACATTTATTACCGAGAACACTCAAATCTTCTCCATTCAGCTTTTTCATGCCTGCTTTGAATGTGGCAACGTACCTCTCAGCGAGGCGATTTGTAGCTGGATGCCGCGGTGCACCGGTTGTGTGAAGGATACCGTTCCTCCTCATGAACAGCTGAAACTCCTCTGACGTGAAGGTTGTGGCGTTGTCTGTGACAACCTGCTCCGGCAATCCATATGACGCAAATTTGTGCCATCTTGAACACCTCCAACCACTTAGAATAGGCATCTACAACCAGCATAAACATGTGACCCATGAACGGACCTGCAAAATCAATGTGGAGCCTTTTCCAAACCTCTCCCGGGAACTCCCAGGGGTGTAGAGGAACTTGGCGTGGCATACACTGCTCCAACTGACACCTGTCACACTGCTTACAGAGCTTTTCAACGTCCATGTCCACATGCGGCCACCAGACATACTGCCTTGCAATGGTCTTCATCTTAACAATGCCAGGATGTCTGCTGTGGATCTCCTTAAGCACTGCTGTTCTCAGCTTTGTAGGCATTGTACGCTGAAGCCTCACATGCGAGAGAAAGCAGCAGGTTCGGATCATAGTGAACTAACACCTTACCACTGGTCAACATTTCCTTGCACCTATCAAATGCGCTTTGCTCCACTTCTCCCCACCCACATTTTGCTTGGTCCTTCAGCAGTCTGTAAAGTGGGGCCAAAACAGTAATTTGCTGCGGCAAGAAACGTAATAGTTCACTAACCCAAGGAATGCTCTGAGCTCTTTAATGTTTGTGGGTGCTGGAGCATCATGCACGGCTCTGACCTTGTCCCTAGAAGGATAGACTCCTTTTTCATCCAACATGTGACCTAGGTACTCGATTTGTGTTTTTCCGAAGTCACACTTTGCCTTTTTTACTCTTAGGCCATTTTCTTGTAGTCGCTGTAGAACCCTGTCCAGGTTCATAAGATTCTCCGTTTCATCCCTGCCCATCACTAGCAGGTCATCCAAATAGACCACAACGTTGAGATCTTTCGTCACGTTTTCCATGATCCTTTGGAAGCTACTGACAGCAGAATTAATGCCAAAGCAAAGCCGATTGTACACAAACAGTCCCTTATGCAGGTTCACAGTTGTGTACTTTTTGGACTCGTCATCCAAAAGGACCTGTGGGTAGGCGGCTGCCAGATTTTTCCCCCACATAACGCTGCCAGCACTTCTTCAATGCGTTGTAGTGGGTATGTTTCAGTGTTTGTGGCCATTTTCACAGTTACTTTATAGTCGCCGCACAACCTGAGTCCACCGTCCCGCTTGGTTACAGGAACCACTGGAGCAACCCACTCGCTATGCTTCACAGGGCTGATGAAACCATCTTTTTCCAGGCGTTCCAGTTCTTTTTCCACCCTTTCTTTCATCGTGAAGGGTAGGACACGGGCATTATGAAACTTTGGAACTACGTCAGGCTTCACAGAAATGGCTGCTTTAACGTCCTTTAACGTTCCCAACTCGTCTTTGAAAACATCAGTATATTTATTCAACACATTTTGGATTGGCTTGGGTTTAGGTGTCGGGGCCGCAACGTTTCCGGTGACTTTTTTAATCATTTTCCAGTTCAGTTTAATCTGTTCCAGCCATTCACGCCCACACAGTGAAGGCCCTTCTCCAGCCACTACTATGAGCAGTAGATCGGCAGTCTGATTTCCATAAGTCACTTTTGCCATGAACTGCCCTTTTACTGGTATGGTCTCTCCTGAATAACCCTTCAGTGCGACGCTGCTGCCCTGCAGTGGCACATGCGAGAATGACTGCTCATACACATTTTCTGAGATAATGCTGACTCCCGCTCCTATGTCAATTTCCATCGGCACTTCTTTCCGTTTACAGTACATCAAAAATTGCCCTGTATGGCCATCGGCCAGCACCACTTGCACGGAACACAGAAAACATCAGAATGTCATCTTCAATTTCGTCAGCTTGTACGTAGCCTGTCATTTTTTTCTCTTTTCGCACACTGTTCCTCTTTCCTTTTTTCTCCTGCCTCTCACGTGTCTGCCACCCAGTCCTGCATGCCTTCTGAATATGCCCGACTTTGCCACTTCACATCTTTGTAGTAACAATCACTGGCGCTATGACCCTTTCCTTTACATCTATAGCACCCTTCCTGCTCTGAAAGCGAGCGTCGCCTCTCCTTTACCTTGTGAAGAGCGGTGACGTCATCACCCTTCCGCAACTGCTGTGCATCTCGGTGGGCTGTCTCTATGTTAACAGCAAGCTCCACAGCTCTCGCAAAAGTCAGTCTATCCTCCGAGAGCAATTTGCGCTGGCATGCCTCCGAACTGACTCTGCCGACAAATCCATCCCGTAGAGCTTCATCCAGCCTGTCCCCGAAATCACACTTCGCAGCGAGCTGGTGCAGCATATTCCGCCACTGTCTGACCGCTTTTCTGAACACATTTACGGTACCTGAAACGCTCGGCGATGACCAATGGTCACGGTTCATAGTAATCCTTCAGAATGGTCACAACCTGATCAAAGGTCTTGTCCCTAGGCTTGTCAGGCTGGACCAGATTGCGCAGAAGGCCATACGTCAATGCGCCGAACGAGCTCAACAATATGTAAATTTTTTCCATCGTCGACATCATGAGCTTCGAACAGCAACTCCATGCGCTCAACATAGGCAGACCACGTTTGAACCTCTGGCTTGAACTTGTCCGGTCTTTGGGAAAAACACGCCATCACTACTTAACCGATTTACCTCGACGCCAATTATGTGGTGTACTAAATAACTAGACGAGGCACGCATTTAACTGTTTAATAAGTAATGTCGTGATACAACACACGAGGCTCTGCATGAGGGCATTGTCCATCTTTTTACTTCCTCAGACATGCGCAGAATACCACTAGCCTATACCACTAAAATGAACTGTTTTTCCGAATTCGTGTGTCGTGAACTGACCCTGGATAGCCAATGAATACATCTAGGAATCGTCCACTGGAATCGAATATTGCTTGCATGTTGATGGAATAAAAGCCCTTGTAGTTTAAATATTCTATTTGGTGCCGCCGCGGGGGTTTGATCCGGATGTGGGTGCCATCTATTGCACCAATGACATTGTTAAATGCAGGAGTTATTGATAGTTGGACAAATCCTCGCCCCACTGCCTGCAGCTCCTCTGCTTGTGGGAAGGAGATGGCTTTCTTCAGGTTTACCCATATGTTTTGAGCGACTCTGTGGATTACGCGATGTACTGTTCTTTTTGACACATTGAAGACACTGGACACTACCCGATGTGATAGTCCATGAGCCAGCCAGTAAACATAGATTAAAGTTTCTAGCTGATGATTTGCAAGAGCTTCTGCAAAGCATTCATTGCTCTTCTGTTCAGGCGGAAATCCTGTTTCAGGTCCAGCTCCACATCAAACCACAACCGCAAGATGGACACGTTATGGTTTAACCTACAGTACGTTACTGGACGACCAGCCTGAAAGAAGAATTCACATTATTATTCTGAATTGGAGAAGAAATATTAGAGAATACCACAAAAAAATACTTAAAGGTATTTAGCAGTGATATTGTCAGGCTTTTCTTTTTACTGCAAAGTAAGCTAATTGCCTGTTTATGATGGTATTAATATAACAACGTATGAATGCTAAAGTTGGCAGTGGCTTCGTAAATTAAACAAAAACATTAAAAAGCAAAACACACCTATACACATTGATCTTCTTTTTCTAGAACTAGAGTTTAAAACATTTCTGTATTTTTGTGTAACGTTAATCAATTAAAATTAAATTAAACCACCACCTTACTCGGACGAAAGTAACCCATGTAAACGTTTCACACAGTACATAAACAAAAGGATACAAACATAGGTCTGTATTAACGTTACCTCTAACGTGTAATACAACACCACAGAATAGTCTACAAGTCCATGGACGTTTTACATGTAACGTAAATACAGCTTCTATAGTTGCCGAGTTGTGGTTAGCTTAGCTAACGTTACATTAAAATTGCAAATAAACGTCTTTTCAGCCATCATACATACCATAAACTGATCCATCAGCAAACTCAGGCGTCGAAGATATCGCCGTCGCTGTTGCTTTCTGCGAACTTCACAAGACAAATGCAAAAGAATTGCTGAAACCCACGCAACTGCAATGACTGCTGCTGAAGACGGCATCTTGGAAGTTTGTGATAAACATAGGCGCATCTTCTGTGAAGTAGGCGCCTAGCATCAACGTAAAATGACGTGTAACGGAGGTAGGGGTGTCCCATTTCTTAGGGCTATATTTTCACCCCTACGCCTTGCCACTCTGTTTCAAGGGCTAAGGGGTAGGGGAAGGGTTAGGGCTAGGCGTGGGGTATAAAATAGAATTGGAATTCAGCCTACATCCTCCAGCATCTGGACTCCCCAGGAACCTAAACCAGGATTCTGTTTGTGGACTTGAGCTCTGCTTTCAACACCATCATCCCGTCTTTGCTGCAGGACAAACTCTCCCAGCTGCACGTGCCCGACTCCACCTGCAAGTGGATCACAGACTTCCTGTCTGACAGGAAGCTGCACGTGAAGCTGAAGGCTGCGTTCTTTCCCCTCTGCTCTTCTCCCTGTACACCAACAGCTGCACCTCCAGCCACCAGTCCGTCAAGCTCCTGAAGTTTGCGGATGACACCACCCTCATTGGACTGATCTCTGGTGGGGACGAGTCCGCCTACAGGTGGGAGTCTGACCATCTAGTGTCGTGGTGCAGTCAGAACAACCTGGACCTCAACGCTTTAAAGACAGTGGAGATGGTTGTGGATTTCCGGCGGAACAGCGCCCCACCCTCCCCCATCACCCTGTGTGACTCCCTCGTCACTATTGTGGATTCCTTCCATTTCCCTGGGCTCCATCATCACCCAGGACCTCAAGTGGGAGCTAAACATCAGCTCCATCACAAAGAAGGCTCAGCAGAGGTTGTTCTTCCTGAGGCAGCTGAAGAAATTCAACCTGCCAAAGACGATGATGGTCCACTTCTACACGGCCATCATCGAGTCCATCCTCTGCTCCTCCATCACCGTCTGGTACGCTGCAGCCACATCCAAGGACAAGGGCAGGCTGCAGCGGGTCATCCGCTCTGCAGAGAGGGTGATCGGCTGCAATCTGCCGTCCCTGCAGGACTTGTTCGCTTCCAGGTCTCTGAAGCGAGCTAAAAAGATCGTAGCTGACCCCGCTCACCCCAGACTGTTTGTGTCCCTTCCATCTGGCAGGAGGCTGAGGTCCATCAGGACTAAGACCTCCCGCCACACGAACAGTTTCTTCCCGTCGGCAGTCGGGCTCATCAACAGAGCCGGTCCGCCCCTGACTGACTATAACATTCCACTAGTCACTCCCCTTCATACTGCACAAGTCACTTTAACTGTAATTTTTCACTTGTTGCTTTGTTATCACTCGTCACTTTGTCGTCACTCGTGCACTTTATTTTTTAATATTTTGTAACTTTAACTTTATTCTCTTATTTTATACTAACCCATAGCTTTATTCTACTAACCCATTGCATTAGCATTTGTGCACTGCTGTCTTGTCTATTGTTACACTGTCTACTGCCACACACCCAACCGCCAAGACAAATTCCTTGTATGTTTGACATATTTTGGCAATAAATGTTTCCTGATTCCTGATAAAGCAGACAAATTAAATCGTGCAATATTTACTATTTGGATGTAGCGCAGGAGAGGTATGCAGTTAAATTACGTGGATATACTAGTAAAGTGCAAGTACATCGTATTTTTAAAAACGTACACTACCCGAGTAACTTCGACATACCAAACAGGAACGCGTGTATCACGTACAGCGGCCGTACGCGGTGACGTCACGACGCACTCCTCGTACAACCGCATTGTTGTTGGGGAAGAGAAGCTCGGGAAGCCGCTGAACTCTGCCGCTTCCGAACAGACCCATTCGACCTGCAAGCGATCCCGATCGAAGTGATAACACCCCGAAACCGACTCCGTCGCCCTGGATACCCGTCGGTCCTTCTCCGGGTTGAGTCGGTTGAGCGCGAGCCGCGGCAGCCTGCCACTTCGCACCGCCATTGCTGCCGTTAGCTGAATTCGTGAAAATACCCCCGGTAAGTTGAACCCCACTCTGCCGTTTTAAATATCGTACCCTCGCAACCCGGACCGGTTCGTCCGGGCTAGTCCGAGAGGAAGCCTCGCTTTCCTGTCGAGGCAGTTTCTTGTTGTGCTGGTTGCCATATTTCCTCCCCCTTCAGTTAAGGTGTAATGCTAGCAGGCTAACGTTAGCCCGGTTGGTGGACGGAGTGTCCAAACGCGTGAAACCGGCCGCCGGAAGGGCCGCCCGTCTAAAAGGAGGACACCGTTCCTGGATCCGACCCCTGTTCGGTTACTTTACGGTCGATACGTTCTGGTATTTCATTTTGTCAATGAGAACCAGTTATTTTATTTTTTGTTTAAATATTTGTACATTAGCAGGATGAAGCTCAACGTGGACGGATGTTTAACCAATCGTTGAATTATAGTCATTGTCAATAAACGGTAATCATGTTTATCATTGAGTCGTGCATTGTAAATATTCTTTGTATTGGTACAAAAAGTATATAGCAGGATGTACCATGTGACGTCCATAGCTGTTGTCTCACTCCTCAGGGTCTCTACGGCTGCGGCATGAAGAAGAAAAGTCGGCATTACCGCCCTGCTGTGCTGAAGAGGGACTCATCGCCCATCAAGCCGTCGACCAACCGGGAGACGCTGACGTACGCGCAGGCCCAACGCATTGTGGAGCTGGAGGTGGACGGCTGCGTGCACCGCCTCAGCATCTACGACAAGATGGACATCATGGGAGACAACCACCCCACGGCGCAGGAGATCATGGAGTGCAACAGCAACAAGGAGAACAACGAGAAGCCCCAACAGGTCCTGGTGCGCTCCATGCGCCTCAAAAACAGCCAGCAGAAGAAGAACGCCGCGCTCACGGCCACACTGGCACCGGCGGCCTGCTGGAGCCCAAGGTCAGGACGGTAGAGTACAACCTGCCGGTGGTGCCCAAGAGGCCGGCGGCATACTACAAGTACACGGAGAGGACGTCGGAGGAGCTGGACGAGGAGGTGGAGTACGACATGGACGAGGAGGACTACTCCTGGCTGGAGATCGTCAACGAGAAGAGGCGGAGCGAAGGCGTCAGCCAGGTGTCCTTCAACCTGTTCGAGTTCCTCATGGACCGCTTTGAGAAGACGCCGCCACTCGCGGCCACAGCGACCTGCGCTCGCTGGTGGACGAGGATGCCGTGTGCTGCGTGTGCATGGACGGAGATGGCGCCGACAGCAACGTCATCCTCTTCTGCGACTCGTGCAACATCGCCGTGCATCAGGAGTGCTACGGCGTGCCGTATGTCCCCGAGGGCCAGTGGCTGTGCCGCCACTGCCTGCAGTGTCCGGCACGGCCCGCCGACTGCGTCTTCTGCCCCAATCGGGGCGGCGCCCTGAAGAAGACCGACAACGACCGCTGGGGCCACGTGGCGTGCGCCTTGTGGGTGCCTGAGGTGGGCTTCTCCGACATGGTCTTCATCGAGCCCATCGACGGCGTGCACAACATCCCGGCGGCGCGCTGGAAGCTCACCTGCTACCTGTGCAAGGAGAAGGGCGCCGGGGCGTGCATTCAGTGCGACAAGACCAACTGCTACGCCGCCTTCCACGTCAGCTGCGCCCAGAGGGCGGGACTGTACATGAAGATGGAGCCTGTCAGGGAGGTGACGCTGTCCGGCGGCACCTTCTTCTCCGTGAAGAAGACCGCCTACTGCTG
The DNA here is from genome assembly GCA_014132575.2 of Gasterosteus nipponicus. NCBI lineage: Eukaryota > Metazoa > Chordata > Actinopteri > Perciformes > Gasterosteidae > Gasterosteus > Gasterosteus nipponicus. Next base: position 57,503 of record BMAF01001709.1, read on the forward strand.
CGTCCACACGCCCGAGGGATGCGACCGCCGGCCGCTCCGCATCTACGAGGGCCGCACGCCAAGAACAGAGCGTGTCTCAAGAGGGCCGACAAGAGGGGGAAGTCCCGGGCCAAAGGCTGGGCCAGGAAGAAGAGCAAGAGGGGCGAACGGAACCAGAGGCCGAGGCCCCCGCCAGCCCCGGGCCCAGCATCACCACCTCAAGGTAGGCGGGGAGAAACAAGACTCCCAGAAAGCATCTCTTAAACATTATTAGTGTTTTCTCGCCCAGTGCCACTCGGGTCCTAAGTAACGTGTATGTATGATGTTCAGACAGAGGAACATCAGTAAAGGCCGGTCCAGTTTAAACACATTGTTAAATCTTAATATTTGTAAATTTATATTAATAACATTGTAATTAACATCGGTAACACTCCGAATCCAGAAGCCTGAAGCAGAAGTTCCTGCTTCTTGCTACTTCCTGCTCAGGTTAACCCCTCTGAAATGACCTGTATTAATGGATTCATATCCCCTCTGCCCCCGGGGTTCAGTTTCTACACCATCCTGAACCAGGTGGCGGTGCAGAGGAAGCGCGTGTTTGTGGAGCGGGTGCTGAGCTACTGGGTGCAGAAGAGGCAGTCGAGGAACAACGTGCCGCTCATCCGCCGGCTGCAGTCCCACCCCCAGCCCCCCAAGGTCAAGCAGACGGTCAGTGCCGACACGGTGGATTGCCGGCCTCCCTTTCTGACGTCGGCCCGCTTACCACAAAGTGTGTGCGTTATTCTGCAGGACCTCGCGGAGACCAACCAGGCGCTGAAAGAGTTACACCGCCTGCGGCACGACCTGGAGCGAGCGCGCCTGCTGCTGGAGCTCATCCGGAAGAGGGAGAAGCTGAAGAGGGAGGAGGTATGGTTGTTTTTCATTAACATCCACCACCCAATTAAAACAAACAAAAGTTACTTTTTTAAAGGTTGTGTTGTTGCTTACTGAAATAAAAAAAAGATACGGTGGCGAAGTTGCTTTAGTGACGTTTTGTGTTTCTGTGTGTGCGTGCGTCAGATGAAGCTGCAGCAGTCAGCGCTGGAGGTCCAGCTGACGCCCTTCAACATCCTGCTGCGGGCCGTGCTCAGCCAGCTGCAGGAGAAGGACCAGTACAGCATCTTCTCCCTCCCCGTCAGCGCCAAGGAGGTCCGCCGCGTCTCACCACGTCTCTGAAACGTTGATGTCAATCTATCACGGGTCCAATAATCTAAATTCATATCACATAGCATGTGTTAAATAAATAGATTGATGCTTATTTAATGGTCTCTGCTGATAAGTGGGTGTTGTGTCTGCTGATAAACAGAACAAACAATGTCCGTAGTGGAAGTGAACACGTCCCCTCTGCCTCCTGCAGGTTCCAGACTACTTGGACCACATCCAGGACCCCATGGACTTCTCCACCATGAGGAAGCGCATCGACGGCCGCGCCTACAGGAGCCTGGAGGAGTTCGAGGCCGACTTTGACCTCGTCATCTTCAACTGCATGAAGTACAACGCCAAGGACACCTTCTTCTACCGGGCCGCCCAGCGCATGCAGGACAACGGGGGCGCCATCCTCCGCAGGGCTCGCCGGGAGGCCGAGAGAATCGGCTTTGACTTCCCCAGCGGGCTGCACCTGCCCGAGCCCCGAGGCGGTGGCGGCCCCCGCCTTCTGCTGGGAGGACGGTGAGTCGGGTGGACTGGGTGCTGCTAAATCCACTGCTAGAGGTAACTGTGTGACGATGTCATATGATCCTCTGTCCCTCCCAGTGGACCGGCTGCTGACCCCCGCGTACCGACAACTGACCCCCCTAGAGGAGCAGCTGAGGGAGCTGCTGGAGAAGCTGGACCTGAGCACGGCCATGAAGCACAGCCCGTCGCGCAGCAAGCGGCTCAAACTTCTCAAGAAGACCATCACGGAGGTCCGAAGCAAAATGAGCCTCAGGCAGCCCCCCCGGAAGCCGCAGCCCAGCGACACCCCCCTGGAGGAACCAGTTCCCGAATCCCTAGCGCCGCCTCGGATGCCGCCAAAGAAGCCAGCTCCGCCTCCCCAAACGTTAGAGCTGTTGACCTTGCTGTCGCGGATTGAAGCCTCGGAGCCGCCGCCCCCTCAGGAGGCACCCAAAGCCAGCACAGATCGTTCTCTCTTAGAGCCGCATGACGACACGTCTACCTCAGTGCTCGACGGGCTCGCCCCCGAACCGCCAATCTCCAACGCCACCGCCCCCGTCGCCTGTAACCGGCGGAACAACGTCCTCTTCCGCAAATCCAAGAGCACCAGCCCCCAGAAACCACTGAAGAGCCCAGAGGCTTCCACCCTGGCGCCCCCTTCCCTGGGCGCCAAAACCTTCCTGTCAGTGGTGATCCCTCGGTTGGAGACAATGTTCCTGCCGAAGAAGCGGAGACACAGCAGCAGCGCCGATGGCAATGAGGAGGACGAGGAGTTGCCAATAAAACGCCTCGGCACAGGTACTGAAAGGTTTGACAAGTCGTTGGAGCGTCCGATTGCAAACCCTAAACGCCACTGTGACATGTTCTCCTCCAGGAATAGCAAACAATTTTGTGGTGGAGGAGGAGGGCGTCTCTCTCACTTCTCGGCGCCGCTGTGCCTCCGAGTCGAGCATCTTCTCCAGCGGGAGCGTCTTCTGCGGCACGAGGTGAGTCGCAGGAAGAGAAGTGACCCAGCAATCCGACCATTGAAGACCAAACGGAGGAACAGTTTATTGAGCCATCGTGAGATCCAAGGGTTGTATTCCAACAAAGCAAAAAGTGGTCAAAAAGGAGCTATATTATCTTCGAATCAGCAGAAATGACGAAGGGAGGTTTGTTTTTTTATATTAAAATCTCATCCAGCTCTCCCCACGTATCCTCCAGCACCGTCATCATTTCTAAAGGCGGTAAAGGGCGCTCGCCGGTGGCCCGGCGGAGCACTGTGGACAAGCACAGCCCCCCGGTGACCTGCGTAAAGAACGAGGAGCTCGGCAAAGCCTCCAAGACGCCGTCAGGTGAGTTCCTCCATGTCGTCAAGGTCAGCTGTCTTCTTCTGTGGGTTCCGAGAGTTATTGGCTTTGTTTTAACATGTAAAGTACTTCACAAATTACACAATGAACCTACTGAATCCGAAAAACTATTTTACACAAGCTAAACACAGAAAGGCCCGATTTAAAACCTATTAAATTTGTTGAAAATGAATTAAATAATAACTATGTGTTTAAAATTGTTTGACTTATTAATGCAAAGGGAAAAGGTGTCCATCCCAAACGAGGTGTCCTCCTGTCTCTCCAAATGAAAGCTCAGCGCTGACGGCTATAGTTCAGCTCCTCTTTGGAAGTGACGGGTCGGCGCGGGCGAGGAGGAGGAGCCACTCACTAACCAGCTAGCCGCTATCTCCTCCTCTTCGTCACCAGTCTGATGGGTTTTGCACAATAAGGAGGAGAGAACAAATTTGAAGCCGAAACCACATAGTGTGACTTTGCCCCCTTAGTGTGTGTGTGTGTGTGTGTGTGTGTGTGTGTGTGTTAGGGCTGTCAAAATTGCTCAAAAATGACGTTCAAATATTCGCTTTAAAAAAAAAACCTGCTATTCGAATATATTCGCGCATTAGGTACGTCAATAACAGGAAAAATGAATACAACGAGACATAACTACTTGTACAGGTAATTTATTTAAGTTTAAACCAATTTAACAACATATTACCTGCACAAAAATAAGTAAATTAACTAACGGCCGCACCCGCAGACTCTCTCTCTCTCTCAGTGACTGAAACTGAGAGAGAGAGAGAGGTTTTACAGTACCGACATTGAACGTACCGAGCGAGCTGAGCTGTAAACACAGAACTTTTCATTGGCATGAAACGGCAAATAATCAAAGCAGTGCATGAAGCTGTTGTAGCAGATCTGGTCTATTTTATTCATGCAATATACAGTCAGTAGTCAGGCGTGCGCCCACCCGCTAAGCAGACAGTTGCACCGCCGTTTTTTTTTACACTAACACACACCCCTCCACCCCTCTTCTGTTTATCACTACCCATCTGCCCCGGCTGCCATCGTCCGTGGCGTAGCTCGGGATTTGTGCTTGCGGCCCATCTCGGAGATGTTGTCGGTATTTCTGTTCTCAGAGCGTCTCCAGCTCCACTCTCCGGTGCTTGCGTGTCTCTTTGAGTTGGGGTGGGTTACGGTTAAGGGGCGTGTCTTCTGGATTAACTGCTCCATGCGTCCCTGTTACTGTGAGACGGCTACACTCAGCCTCCATCCTGCTTTATGTTTTGTTTTGTGGCCGTCACAGATCACGGACCCCAGAGGGCGGAGGACGGGGGGTCAGCACAAAGGGGCAGAGCTTCCCCAGCTGCCTCCGCCACCGGACGTCCTCAGAGCCGGAGAGCGGATGCAGTTCAGGTCCGCAGAGAAACTCTTCCTCGTCCACTTCTTCGACAGCAAGCGCAGCTGGTGAGGAAGTTGTGGTGGATGTGTGGATTAAGTCCTTGTGAGAAATCAAGTCTAGTATCTTGAACTCGCTATGTGTTTAAGTATTTATTACTAACTAAAATATAGAAAAATAATAAAGAATACAGAAATCATCAACGCATGTCGTAAGTACAGACCAGGTTATTATCATTAACGAAAACTAACGAAAAAACGAAAACGAGGTGTGATTTTTTTTTCGTTAACTGAAATAAAATTAAAAACTTTATTAAAGTAAAGATACCGCATTTTCTCAAAAAAGACAGTGCCTTATAATATGGATCAATTGGTTAATCGGGTGATCCATACTGGTTGTACACGGCGCTCAAGGCGCTCTAACAAACATGCCAAAGCTCGTCTACGACGGCGAGATGCTGAGCGGTGCTCAAGCGCGTGAGATATGGAGCTGCTTTCAGGGCGCGTCGGAGAAACAAAGCTGTCGTTCTCGCCGAGCACTTCATGAGATTAAAGAGCGAGAGACGGTGCCCTTTTCTCTACAGTAGCTGAACCATCTTAACGGGGAAAATAAGTTATTGTAAAAGCAGCCGAAGATTTAAGGCCTGGATGGCGAGGGGGGCGGCGGGAGCGGACGCACCTCGCGGCATCGATCGGACCCTGAAAGCACCGTCTCCACCTTACTGTCAAAAAGAACAACAGCGAGCGCGTAGAAAACTTCTTCGAGCGCGAGCAGAGATTCTCCTCGCGAGCAACGAAGTTCACGTTTCCGCAAGCGAGCAAATACCTCGCGGAGACAAACTTTTGCTCGCGGATGTTTGATTTTGGTCTCTTAAGGTCATTTAATCATTATGTTTTGACCACAGTTGTGAATAAAGGTTTGGGTGGGCCGTGAAAAATTTTCAGATTTCAAATTGGGCTGCGGCATTCTTGAGTTTGGGAACCGCTGCCCTAGGTGATATGTATGTATGCTGCTTTAGATAAAAGGCTGATAAAAGTATAACAACGCAACAAAAAAATCATGTCCACCAGAGGGGATTTGTTTCTGGGACATTGGAGCTGCGGGACCGCAGCCGTTTGAGGAAAGACGAGTGTGTCCTTCAATGTTAACCCCTCTCTCCTCCTCAGGCAATGGCTTCCTAGATCCAAGATGGCTCCCTGCGGAATCAACTGGGCGCTCGATAAAACCAAGCTGGAGAAGGCTTGCTCCACCAGCCTCCGAAAAACTGCGCGGCTCACCTTCGATCGGTCCATGAAGCACCGGGACCGCGTGGGCGGAGAGGCCGGCACATCGGACTGAACACACACACACGCACACCCCCTCTGAAGTCCGCCATCATCACATCAGTGATGGTCACATCAGCCTTCTTTTTCACATTCACAAGCCGAGACGCTCTGATTCTGTCTCATACGCACAAAAATACACGTCATGTTTACCATGTCCTGCAAACTGGACCCCACCTACTCCCAAATACTGTAGCTGATGGTCTTCAGATATTTATACGATGATCAGCTTGTGCTGTCTCTACACAGAGAAAACAAATAAACATGCATACAGTATTGACCCTTTTATTTTAAAGTTCAGCTCTTTAAAGAAAAAACTGGTTTTGTAACTTATTCTCAAGCTTTGGAATCTTTCTTCTTACTTAATTCATTAATAATCTTAATTAATTAATTGTTTCTGTGTGTCTGTTTTTTCACCTGGATGTTTTTACTGGACTATTTGTTTCTTTTTCCTTTTTGTAGATATTTATATAAAATCTATATAGATGCTCTCAAAGTATAAATTGCCTAAAGTATTCACACCAAAACCTAATGTCTGCCCACTCGTGTGTGTCCTCCACCTCGTCCTTCTCCTTCACAGTTCAGTTGTTTTGGGGGTTTCAGTGATGAGTTTACAGAATCTTCAGTCATCTGAAAACGTGCCTGTATTAATTTATTGTAAAGCAGAAAATGTATATGCATTACTTTATAGAGAGCATTGTAATGAAATACCACGGACACATGGGTGCACACGTAGAGCTCCCCCACCCCACTGTCTGTTTTTTACTTTTGGGGTATTTTAGCATTAAATCTGAGAGGTGAGGTGATAAGTGTTTGATGTTTTATTTTGGCAGGGTAGCAATGGGTAGACTTCCTGTTTTGTTTGTCCACTTTTGGATTTAGATGTTGTGTGTAAATAGATTTGGTACTTTAGCTGATTCGCTGGGATAAACCACAGTTCTAGCCAACGGGAGCGCAGACCAGCCAACACCAGGCCGGTGGGGTTTTTATACTAAAACACAGAAAAATAAAAATATGTTATTGAATCACTGATTTGACGTGTCCTGGTTTTATTACTTCAAACGTTACACTTATTTTTTTTTCCTGTTTAATTTAATATGCCAAACAAAACCTTCCCTCACTTCTGAGTGGCCACAAGGTGGTGCGTGTCCTGCCCGTGAAGCAGCTGACCCTGCACCATCTGTTCCCAAAGCAACAGCTGCAGAAATACAGTATATATGTATAGTATGTTCATGAAGAGAAAAAATAAACCCACTTCAAAACTGCTTAAAACTGCAGTTTCGCAAATGGCCACTTGAGGCTCTAAAAGCAGGTCGACACAGATCTTTAAATGCCCAATTTCTGTTTACAGTATTAGAGTATTAAAACCTCTTACAGAGAACCCCTGATAGTGGCTTTCACACCTGGCTGACGTTTAAACATTTGGGAACCACGCCTCTCTTCTCTTTAGCAGCAGATATTTTTCAGGTGTCCAGAGCACACACACACACACGTGCACACACACACAGACAGACACACAAGTGTTGAAGATGACAGTGAAAACCGGAGACAGATGGTCAGCACAATGCTTCAGGGTGCGGGGAGAGACGGAGCCCGGGCCGGCTGCCTTACGGGGGGTTTTGTCTTTTAAAGAGACGGTTAAAGTCTCTCTCCAGAATAGAGAGGGTCATTGCCGGTGGTGGGGGAGGGGGATGGGGAAGGTGATACAGAGGCATGACCCCCCGATGGGCTGGGGGGCAGTGGGGGATTTTTGGCTTGTAGTTTATGAGGAGTTTGAGGCCTCTCCAAACCGAAGCAGAGTCACTTGCTGAGAACTGTTGTTGGAGTTTCTCATAGTACAGACGTTTAGCATCTCTCACCGCCTTGCTAAACTTGTATTTTGGCTGTGTATACGAGTCTTTGTCCCCACTCCTAAATGCCTGATCCTTCTTGCAGACATAGTTCTCTGGGGGTACAAAAAGTGTACCCCCAGAGAACTTTCTGTGAAAATTTTTGCCCATTTTCACCGATTAAATTGAAAATTTACAGACAGGTGCTTTTACAGACAAGTCCATCATGTATGCAAATGCACCTAACTAGATTTTCCGCCTTTTTGAATTTTGTGAAAAACACGTTTTTGGCCATTTATCCTAAATGCTATGTCCGATTGTCACAAAGTTTTCTGTGGATCATTATTGGATCAATGTACCCCTGCCCTATCAATATCGTGTTGATATCTTCTTTTGAGAAGATATGGGCTAATGAACTTTGTAAGGCGTGTGGCTTAATCTGGCAAGACTGGTAACTTCCAAATGGTCACCAAATTTAAAACACATGTGGACATTGAACCCCTGAACACATGCTATTTTTTCAGAATATTTGAAGAATAGGGCGCGCTGCAATTAATTGTTGATTAAAATGTAGGCTTGTACGCTTAATCTGGCAAGACTCGTACCTCTCAAATGGTTTTCCTGCCCTCACCAACCTTGTAACACATGTGGACATTGAACCCCTGAACACACCCTAATCTTTTCAGATTATTTGAAGAATAGGGGGCGCTGCAATTAATTGTTGATTAAAATGTAATCTTGTGCGCTTAATCTCGCAAGACTCGTAACTTCCAAATGGTTTGGCATGCCCTCACCATACTTGTAACACATGTGTACATTGAACCCCTGAACACAGCATAATTCTTTCAGAATATTTGAAGAATTGGGCGCTGCAATTAATTGTTGATTAAAATGTAGGCTTGTGTGCTTAATCTGGCAAGACTCGTTACTTTCAAATGGTTTCACCTGCCCTCACCAAACTTGTAATACATGTAAACATTGAACCCCTTAACCCATCCTAATTTTTTTCAGAATATTTGAAGAATAGGTGCGCTGCAATTAATTGTTGATTAAAATGTAGGCTTGTGCGCTTAATCTGGCAAGACTCGTAATTCTCAAATGGTTTGGCATAACCTCACCAAACTTGTAATCAGAGGTGTCAAAAGTATTCACATTCATTACTCAGTAGAAGTACAGATACTAGGCTTTAAAAAAGACTCCTGTAGAAGTTGAAGTATCGACTCAAGCTTTTTACTTAAGTAAAAGTATAGTACTGGTTTCAAAAACTAGTATAAAAGTAAAAGTTATGTAAGAAATTCCATTAAGGACAAACTCTTAATGTGTAACCTCGCCACACAACACGTCAGTCCGTTACAATGTGATCAGAAGGTGCTCAGGATCACGTGACCTGCCGCTGGGATGGTGGAAAAACAACAACAACAAATGTATCTGACTTAAACAGATAAAACCACAACTCCATTCTCCAGTGACACAAGTCACACACACGTTGTTCGCATTGCTTATGCGTAGACTGTCTCCCAGGTTCACTACGTCATGGGGCCCAGTGAGCATTTTTTGGTTGAAAAGACGTTTAAATGACGTCTATGGCCCGACGTTGAAAAGACGTTGCAAAATGGTTTAAAAGTGAGTTGTTTCAACGTCTATTCGTAGACGTTGAAAAGACGTCTATGTTTAGACCACATTTCAACGTGATTTTTAATACGGTAATATTTTTTGTCCTCTTTTGTGTGCTATATCATTATTTTAGAGGTTAAAAAGAAACTACGGGCCCACATTTGTAATTTACCACCGATATTATAAATCACGTTGAAAACAGGTCTATACGCGAACGTCTTTTCAACGTCTACGAATAGACGTTGAAACAACTTTCACTTTTAAACCATTTTGCAACGTGTTTTCAACATCGGGCCATAGACGTCTTTTAAACGTTGTTTCAACGGATAGATTGTCTGCTGGGATCTTACAAGTTACATACTAGTCACAGTTGTCATGTTAACATCCCTTAACAAGGACAAACACATTATTTTATTGATTTGTATTTATTATAAATATAACACTATACATATAACAACACGTTTGCTAATTAAAACAATACAGAAATAAAAATATATTTTTCAGGGAAATAAATTATGGAATTAAAAGTGCAGAAACAACATTTCTGTGTTCAACAATTCTGTGTTTGTAGACCATTTTTCTGAATCATTGGAAACTTCATTATAGATTCTGTAACAAGATGTGGCTCACTTGAGTTGGGATAGTATACCTGGAAATCAGCTGCATCTCCCTCATCCTCACTTGAGGATTCTTGTAAAGGGAGTCAGAGTGCACGAAGCAGATTCCTCTGGTCAACGTGTTTATTCAATTCAAATCATTTTATTTTGTTCAGCTTTGCAATCTGTAAACATGCAACACCCTGTCCCAAAACCCCAAAAAATATAAAAACCTTCAACCTGGAGAAACCTGAGGGGAAAACAGCAGGGAAGAAGGTGTGAACAACTTAAAAGATGTACAGTACATCCGATTCCTACAACAGAAATGATTCAAATATTGTGGATTATTAAGCCAGGGTAAGGCAGACCAGTGCAGGGACAACCATCATCAGACGTAACCTCCATCAGATGCAACCACCACCCGCAGAAACCTGTGAGGAGGGAAAGCACAAAAGGCAAAGTTGGTCATTTGTGTTTATGATGACAGTAATAAACTAATAATAATAATACAGCAGGTGCAAGTAGAACACTCATTTATAGATGGTTTACTTATTACATTATAAACAAGATCACACCATCTGCAACTTATGGTATTTCTGGTTTTCAGGTATATTACACAGTATCATGCTTTAAGCAACAGCAGTCCCAGCAAACAGCCGGCTCTTTCTACAGAGCACAACTTGTTGAATTCAGCCCTGCACCCTGCAACGTAAATCTTAGCCACACTCATTGCTTTAAAACGTATTTTTTTTCAATGTGAAATGCAATAATATTTATGGGTACAGCAACAATCTAACGCATTAGCAACACCAAACACACATAAAAATGTCTGAATGTTTACTTTGGTCCAGGTCATCATGCTGCACGCTAGCATGCTAACTAGCAAACTACCTGCGCTAACGCTAACTAGCTTAACAAAAAGGACCGTCTTTCCTGTATCGAGTCGGCAGCACAAGTAAAACACCCGGTTATAGTTCCAGGTGTGCTTCATTCAAACACTCCCGTACTTACAGAGCAGTGGAGCCGGTAGTCGTGGTTCTATCAGCCCGTTCATGTCGCTCTGCTGCCGTAACTTGCTTCGTACCGCGTCCGCTCGAGCTCTGCAGGCGTCTAAGAACTCGCGCATGCGCGTTACAGATGTGAGCGGAGTTACGTGTTTGCAAAATGTTTGAACCTGCCCGCATTATTATGTCTTAAACGCATCTTATTAACAGCACGCAGTCCGTAGTTTCATATTTATGACGTTTTAAGTGAAATATTAAATACGTTGAAATCACGTCTTCGCGTAGACCAAATTTCGCCGACCAGTTCATTAATTATTATGAAAATCTTAACGTTAATATCGTCTATATTTCAACCTTACGTTACAACATGACACATTTATCAACAAATTGACGTTTTCGGCACGTTGATGTTTCATCCCATTTTTAGCCGGTTGAAAAAGACGTTGAAATGAAGTCTTAGACGTTCAGACCTCATTTCAACCCGATTTCAACCATATTTCAACGTTGAAATTACGTCTTGTGCTCACTGGGGGGGGGGGTCGCACCCCTGTTTATAATGATGGGAAACACTGAACTGGCAGCGGTCGGTTATCAAAACATTGGTCAAATAACCCGTATGTTCAGGCTTCATGAGCAAATACAGAATCCCTTTGTGTTCATTTCTAAAGCCGCATTAAGACGCACATCACTTTATTTAATACGCTGCTTGCAAGTCGCTGTGTTGTGCCAAACTCTCAATAAAACATTTAGGACAAACCCACGGTCATGAAGATACTCATTTAACGTTACATGGAATCTGCGTGAGGAAGAAGAGGAGGAGGAGGAAGAGGAGGAGGCTCCATGTCGCTAAATACCAACTTTCCACTGACCACTTTTCCTTACGCGGGTGTCTCCGATCTGCCGGCGCATCGCAGAGAAAACCAATCGCGTCTGGATGCTAAATGTTTATACTTCTCATCCAAACATCACATTCACTGTGTCCGGATAGCGCCATTTATCTGGATGGGTTTTTGTGTTTGTGAACGACGACAAGCCGGAAGTAACGAGGAGTAGAGAGTACAGATATTTGCGTGAAAATGTAAGGAGTAGAAGTAAAAAGTCGTCTGAAAAAGAAATACTCCAGTAAAGTATAGATACCCAACATTTATACTTAAGTACAGTAACGAAGTATTTGTACTTCGTTACTTGACACCTGCTTGTAATACATGTAAACATTGGACCCCTGAACACACCCTCATTTCTTCAGAATATTTGAAGAATAGGGGGCGCTGCAATTAATTGTGGATTAAAATGTAGTCTCGTGCTCCATTGGAATGAATGGACTACGATGTGCCTATTAGATAACACCCCCGTTTACTCTATTCGTGTATGGCAGATCTGTTAGAGCGGTGGTAAGGAGTTTCGTATTGGATGTCGGGGTCCCGGTTTCGAATCACGCTTAGGACTATTTGTTTTTTTTTCTATTGTAATGCAAGTCTTGTCGCAAAGAAGTGATTTTAACGTATTTAATATTTCTCTCAAAACGTCATAAATATGGAACTACAGACTGTGCTGTTAACAAGTTGCTTTTAGGACATAGTAATGCGGGCAGTTTCAAACATTACTTTTTTAGTATCTTGTATACTGTCATCTTTGATACCGTCACTTTTTGATGATGTCACCAAGGTGCGCGGTTGTGCGCTAGAGTAAATAATACAGATGGACGCATACAGCGCCGACTCGTAAAAACTTAAGTTTTATGTGTCGGAGTTGTGTCGGAACAAGTAAACCCACAAATACTACAACTTTTAAATACGTCTGCTTACAACTGTAACGTACATGCGCCAGTAGAGGCTTGCTGAAGCCGACCGGATGCAGTACGAGGCAAAGTTTGTGACGGAGGAGAGCGACATTAGCGGGCTGCTACAACAAAGGACACCGGCTCCACTGCTCTGTAAGTACGCGAGTGTTTGAATGAAGCACACCTGGAACTATAACCAGTTGTTTTACATGTGCTGTCCACTCGATACGGGAAAGACTGTTCTTTTTGGTAGGCTAGTTATTAGCGTCACCGCAGGTAGTTTGCTAGTTAGCATGCTAGTAAGTCGTAAGTTACTGCGTGCTTAAAGCAACATTTTAAAGTATGATATTGAGGAATATACCGGCAAATGTTACTCCAGAAACGCCGTGTGTTGCAGATTAATTGTTATCTTGTTTATTAAAGCAAAAAGGTACTAGAGGCGCGTCGTGTTGTTAGGCCCGACCAAGAACTGCCTCAAGTCATAAGCTATAACATAACCAACGAAAATATAAATAGAAAGTAAATAACTGGATTTCATCTACCCGTATTATGAAATGTAATAAGAAACAATCTATAAATGAGGGTTCTAACACACCTTCTGCTGCTGTTGTTATTATAATTAATATTATTATTTGTCACTTTACCATTACTGTCGTCATAAACCCAAATTACCAACTTTGCCTCTTCCCTGAAGTCTTTGTGCTTTCCCTCCTCACAGGTTTCTGTGGATGGAGGTTACATCGGAACATGAAGTGTACAGTATATGATATTTACATTGAGGAAAACTTAAACCTACGATCTAAACAATTATGTATTTAAAACATTTTTAATCTTTATAAAGTTTGAGATAACCATTTCTACACATTTTGTCGTCGCAGCATGTGTTGGATAACTGAAGAGCAGGATTCATGTGGATGAATAAAATCAAAAAGTGGAGCTCACAGAAACACATTGGAACAGTGAGGAAAGTCCACTTCTCTTTATTTCAAACTCAGTGTTGTCCATGAATTCCCAACCAAGTGTCTAAATGTTGTCTCCTTTTAAGAATGGATGAGGATAAGGACCATTTCTCCTAGTAAGCAGACACATATGAGCTTTATCAATGGCTGAGGCTTTAGAGATTATTCGTCTCTAGGAGGAGTAATAGCACTCAATGGAACAGAAAAAACACATAATATTGTTTTTAACAACTGATATTGTTTTTAACAAGTCTGGTGTGACCGATGAATATGAAAACTCTTCACGATAAGTGCAACCGTGTGTTGCGTTATATGAACGATGTAAGTCACGTCATGGATATCTGTAACATCATTAATGCTGGGGAGAAAATAAGTTTGGCGCCCTTTGCCGATTTGTAATAGGAGGTATTGGAAACTACTGAATTTTGCTACAACCCAAAGTTGTTGACATTACATAGTTTAACTGAAGATAGATCAAATTGAAAAAAGATCCAACCGGATATGACCATATCTTTGGCAGAGGAGGTGTGAGCTGGAGAAATAGCTCACCCATATGCCTGACTCTATGTGGGGGGACGGTGAAGGTACATGTCTGCTAGCAGCAACAGTATATCAGCTACATACTGTACCTCAAACTACAAATCTATAAGTACTTGGAACAATCCATTCCCAGTTTGCTCCACAGGAGGGCGCTCTGACCTCTTGAACGGCCAAGGAGCTTATAAATGAATGTCTCTGACCATGGGGGTCACAGGGCTGACGCCCTATAATTAATTTGTCTCAAAGGTCATAACCTCAGCTAGAACCTTGATAAGAAATCTGCACGCTCGACACCGAGAGAAACATTATGGCACGCTAGTTTCCAGTTTCATTTCATGCTTCTGCTCTGCTGCATTAAGCTCAATTTACCTTTGGTTGTTTAACGTGATAATTTGTCAATGTATTGTGTGACTAATGTCATCACATAAGCCGGATGAGATAAAAACAACAGCTGGAAAGCAGGTCAAGGTGAAATGACTTCCGCGCGTGAAACTCGAGAAGCAGACACTCTTCAAGGAAGAGGACGTGTTTCACTTGCTTGGAAAAAAAAAAACACAACAAACTAGTTTCTTTCGCTTTTGTGTGTGCACTTTTTTTATCAAGGTGATCAGCCATGACGTACAGTAACAAAACAATAAAAGGTGCGTGTTTCTGACACGGTGAGCGGCCACTGTTTCTCCTTGTTGCTAGGGAAACAGACCACGCCCTCACCTGAGAGCTCGGTTCCCCAGGTGTGTTCGTTCCCTCGGCCCTGCAGAAGAGGACAAACACATTCATCCGATAATGACTGGCACGAAGCTGGACAAAGATGTGTTTAAAACAGTCACATGTGTACAGGGGGGACAACAACGTGCCACCAATGTGTGAGTGCTGACGCTTCGTCTGTCTCCACAGACCAAATGCACTGCCGAAACGGTCATGTTAGCGCATGTTCCTGCTGCTTTCTGCTTTTCCACAGCTCCTTGTGCTCTCCACATAACAACCACGTATGAGGCGTTACACTTGATTTGTATGTCTTTCAACGTTTGGCCCCAAGACGGGGAGATATATATATATATATTTAGAAGGGGTGGGAATCTCTTGGCACCTCACGATTCGATTCCGATTCAGAGGTCAACGATTCGATTCTAAATCGATTATCGATTCTAAACCGTTTGAACGACTATCGATGCACCTCAATTTTCTCAAATCTGACTTTGCTACTCAGAGTTTGCTAATCACTTCCTACTTTATTTGATATTTAAAGAAAATCAACAGATGAATCAACAGAATGTACAAATATGATTTTCTATCAACAATGTAAGAACCAACGCAGCTTGCATTTCAACACAATATGGAAGTAGCCTATGTAAAAAAATATATTATACAGATTCATTTTTCTTTTAAATGAAGAAAAAGCTGCTCTTGGTCTCCGTATTTGTAAAATACCGGAAAAAAGTATATAGTTGTGTGAATGCATCACTCCAGCCAATCCAAAGACGGGGTTTGTAACCACCCCTAATATATATATATTATATTACAGGTCATTTAGCTGACCCTTTTATCCCAAGAGACTTAGCGTACCCTCTCAAATGATATTTCACTCATACACACCAGTGAAATGCGCACGAGTGTTTCATTAGTATGTAAGAGTGTCTCAGTAGTTAAGTCCTAAACGGCCCCTCATACTCTCTACTCCATGTTACATTACATTACATGTCATTTAGCTTACAATAAGTGCATTCAACCATAGAGATACAAACTCAGAAGAACAAGAAACAAGAAAGTGCATTTTCCTTAAATAAGCCAATTTACAATTTGCTATAGATGAGTGACGCTACAAGTACAATTTAAGTGCTACAATTTGTTAGTCTTTAGTCGAGGTAGAGTCTGAAGAGGTGTGTCTTTAGTCTGAAGATGTGAAGGCTCTCTGCGGTCCTGATGTCTTCAGAGAGCTCGTTTGCACCATTTCGGCGCAAGGACAGCAAAGAGTGGTGACCTAGTCGAGTGTTTAGCTCTCAGTGAGGGAGGGACGAGTAGTTTTGCAGATGCAGAGTGCGGGTTGGGATGTAGGGTTTGACCATGTCCTGGATGTAAGCTGGACCCGATCCATTCACAGCATGGTACGTGAGCACCAATGTTTTGAACTGGATGCAGGCAGCCACCGGTAGCCAGTGAAGAGAGCGGAGGAGTGGAGTAGTGTGGGAGAATTTCGGAAGGTTGAAGACCAGTCGAGCTGCTGCATTCTGAATGAGCTGCAGAGGTCGATGGCGGTGGCAGGAGACCTGCCAGGAGGGAGTTGCAGTAGTCCAGGCGGAGATGACAAGAGCCTGAATCAGTACCTGCGCTGCCTTCTGGGTGAGAAGGGACGTATTCTCCTGATGTTGTAGAGCGTGTATCTACAGGATCGCGTTGTCGCGGTGATGAGTCAGGGAGAGTTGGCTGTCGAGTGTGACGCCGAGGTTCCTTGCGGTTAAAGTGGGCGTTAACACGGAGTTGCCAAAGTTAACAGTCAGGTCCTCGGTCGGAGAATCTTTTACCGTAAAGAGAAGTAGTTCAGTCTTGTTACGTAGGATGTGCCGTAACCTTAACTCTAAACGTACACAAAAGAGACATTTGTATTTTTTGGTGTATTTTTGCTGCATTGAACTTCTTCCTACAGTAGTATAAGGCATTGTAACACAATAATGACATTTTTTTTCTTGTTTGGATTATTTTATAAATATGAAGCTTCATCGTCAGTTACTTTCCCAATGGTTTTATTGCTCAATGAGTATATTTTTTTAATCCTTCCTTAAGCACTTTTTTCCTATTTACTTAATTTACTGATGCCAAACCGCATTATGTGTTAAATAGAAATGGAACTGAAATATGTTGACGGTCTGCTGTATCCTCACTGTCAAGTGGAGCAGACGCGTAATTCAAATATTTACTCTTCTTACGTTAAAAACGACATGGCTTCTTCTTGTCAAAAAAATTCTGGTTTTCAAACATGTTTTAATGTGCAGGTAATATAAGGGAAATGTGTGTAAAAGTCACACAACAGTCTTTTCAAGGAGGAATGAGTCCCGGGCTCAGCTGCATAAACCAGAATCCGTTCACCGTCCACCATCCAACCATCAACATGTGGGATTCACACACAAAGGCCTGATTTCCCACCGCTTTTCCTAATCGTTTTGAGGGACTGACGGTGGATTTGATCAGAGGGAGAGTTGCCCTCCAGTAGCACTCGGGAGAAGTTGTAGACAGACGCAGACAGCTGGGCAGACAGAAAGCACAAAACTGCTGATCAACACTTTTGCACTGGGAACTGAAGGCACATCACGCAGTTGTCCCCGAGCTGGACCACGACCACAGCTTAACAGATGTCAGAATCTGCCGTTTAAAAAAGAAATCAATAGTCATTGCTATGCTTGCTTCATTACCTCAGCAACCAAACTGAGCATTGTGAGCCAAAAACAGTCAATATTTTAGGTACTTCATCTGAGCCACATACCATGACAGAAACACATCAGGAAGCAATGCGCTCCGACTGTTCTCTTACGCTCTCAACCGACTGAAACTGCAGGATCTATCGCATTGGAGATATTTATACGGCCAATGTTCAGAACCACCAAAACACAAAGATGTCATATTTGAGTGTAAAGCCATATTGTTTTATCAAAATCAGATCACGTTGCTCAGACTCACTTCAGCAGTTGAAATTGTTCTCTTTTACAGAGCCGACCTTTACAGTGACAGAATTAGTAACTACGTGGAAATTCATTACAGGCGTTACAAATCCACTGTTACCAAATGACATCGTCAGAAGACAAAGCTCTACAATGGTGACAAGATTGTCTTATCAATGTAAGCAGAGACAAAGAGTCAGTGAGGGTCTCGTATCCTCATTGATTGGTCCAGGGTGAGTTAGAAACCATTAGAGATGCTCCGATCAGGTTTTTTGGTGCCGATCACCGATCACTGAAATCAGTATCTGCCGTTCCGATAATACCGATCACCGATCACGGTGTCGATTTAAGCATTCTATTTATTGCGTAGCATTATTTATGAAATGAATTATTCTTAACAACATTGGTTTTGTATTTTAAGTATTTAAATTACGAGACGAGAGAGTATCATGAATTGACAACCATCCGTTTTATTGCAGGGAAACGTGCAACATTCCCATGTAGAAAAGCTCTCTCGCTTACTATAAAATGTGTAAATAATAACAAATATTAAAACAATAATAAAAATATGAATCTTTAAATGAAAATCACAACAATAGAATAACATGTGCAAACATTCCACTCTCAATAGAACTTGGAGCTTATAGGAGGAGATAACAGACAGAATAAAGATTAAAGATGCACAGGAAGTCAGCAATTAAACAAAACATGTATATCTATCTGTATAGTGTCTCACTCACTCACTCGGAGAGGGGGCATACTAGAGTATTCAAACCTTACTTCTGATTAAGCAGCATCACTGGCAGATTCGCCTTGATAAATATAAGCATCTCAGCATTTTTAGGAGTCAACCTGTTCCTCTTCTCATCTATATGTCCTGCTGTGCTGAAAAGTCTCTCGCTATCTACACTTGTACAAGGTGCGGAGAGGAAGACTCGTGCTGCTTGTGCGAGAGCAGGAATGCGGTCTTTATTGGCCTTCCAAAAAGCAAGTGGCTGTCCGTGACTGTTTGGGATAACTGGCTCTGATAGGTAGAGATTGATCTGTGATGCTGCTGAGCTGATGTTACCACCGCCGCCCTCATGTTGCTCATCTTCAGCCAACAGTTCAGCATGCATAGCATGCAAGGAGCCAGCTCGTGGTACCTTCTGTGGGGGCTCACTCACTTCCTCTTGCTCTGCTGCAGCAGCCAAGACATCAGAAAGCAGCCTGCGCACCTGTGGCTTGAGTCCGACGGGGAAATATCGGTCCTTATATCTTTTTTTATGAGAGAAACAAAAGGCAACATTAATTCATTCATGTATTTAATATATGTTGTAGGTCATCATGCTTAACTCTTGAATAAATTAGGCATGGGCTTGGCCCCATAGCATAGCCCCAATTTCCATTCTTTATAGTTGAGATGAACTGCTTTTAAAATCAAATTCAGTTTGGAGGAAATGCAAACCATCCTACACTACAGAATAACACAACAGTATTATATTTTACCTTTAACTTCAGCATAGCCCCTTTTATCAATCGTGTTTAGGCCATAGCTAAATAACCATATTAAATCATGTCTTTCTCTCTCTCACACACACACACCGCGCACACACACACATATATACCACACACACACACAGAAATGTGGAGTTCTCACCGTGGATCAAGGAGTGTAGCGATGGTGTACAGGCGCTCAGATTCAATGTCGCTGAATCTCCTCTTGACAGCTTCCAGGAGCGTGGCTTTCGCTGTCTTCACTCCGTGGTCAGTCTCTGTTGTTTTCTCAAGAAGACGAGTTAAAGCTCTGACGGATGTTATGACATCTGCAGCTGCTGCTGTTGATGAACTTATCGTTTTTGTAAGCTCGTCAAAAGGGTCAAGCACTGAAATCATATTCTCCACCAATTTCCACTCATGGACGGTCAACATGGAAGGCAATTCAAACTCAGCTGCATAAGCACATAGGGCACGTTTCTGTTCCAGTAAACTTTTTAGCATGGCAACAGTGCTATTCCACCGGGTGGGTATGTCCTGTTGTAGCCTCTTTGGAGGCTGGTTTGGATTCATTTGTTTCTGAATACTGAACAGTCGGGAGTAAGCAAGCTGTGAATGCTTAAAATGACCGACGATGCGTCTTCCACTTGCGATGACATCAATGATGGCACGCTGTGCCAAAACTCCCTCATGCACAACGAGCTGGAGGGTGTGCGCCATGCACGGTAGGCTAGGTAAACGCGCGTCCCTCATGGCCTTCTCCATGTTCCTGGCGTTATCCCGCAGAATAACGTGCACCTTTTGTTGTGGGATTCCCCATGCTTGGAACATGTCTGTGAAAACTGCAGCAAGTGCCTCCGTGTGCAATCCGGGAAACTCTTGTGAGTGAAGCACCACTTGGTCAGCTCGAAGTGTTCATTAATAAACTGCGCAGTTCGGCTCAGCATAGACACAGGACAGACACTCGAACTCCAAATGTCACTCGTGAAGAACTGCCCTGATGTTGTCCTTCATAAGGCTCTCGGTGTGCGTGTAGACATTTCGGTATAATTCCAGCAGACAAACATCAGCTAGGTATTTTCGGCCCGGCAGCGTATAGCGTGGATCCAAGCAGGATACAAGGCGTTTGAACCCGGCGTCTTCCACAACAGACAGCGGCTGCTGATCAAGGCATATGAATTCCATTACCTTTGCATTTATTTCCTTTTGTCTCTTGTTGTCATTGCTGTATGGTTGCTGTCGTTTCAATGTCTCTGTTACGGTCAGCTGAGTGAGTGGCGTTTGGGAAGAGGTTGCACGCTCTTTGTCTTTATCTGCCTTATTGCTCGCCAACTTCGTAAACTCCTCAAATTCCTTGATGTGACAATCTCTCAAATGGCGTATGAGGTTCGTGGTGTTGAAACCCCTTTGACGCGTTCCTCCACGGGGAACTACTTTTGAGCAGACGTTGCAAACTGCAAATTTATTATCTTTTTCCGACACCTTGTAATATTGCCAGACCGGCGAAGCCATTTTGTCTCAGTGGTTTCACCTACCCGCCACCGAAGACTGGGGCCAATGAAATTTAATAACATGGAGAGACAGCCAATGACAAGCTTTTCAAAAAATAATAATAATAATAATAATAATTTCTTACCATTGGCGGCCTGAAATGCCTATCTCTAACGTTTTATTGAAACGTCTCTGATAGTAGTTCTCGCAGATATTATGTCATCTGATCGGCCAAATTTGATCGGCCGTTTTGAGAACGCCGATCAAAACCGATAATGGCAATATCAGCCGATATGGATCGGCGCCGATCAGATCGGAGCATCTCTAGAAACCATAAAAGCCAAAGTCAAAGCAAGTTGACAAGCGAGTGCTGATTATATTGTCATCTAGGGGCTCTTTCCTCTGACTGTAATTAGATCATTAGATAATCTGAAACTTTGTGTTGGGAGACTAAGCAAACTTCTTCATTCGAGAGACGTATTGTCGAGAAAAATCTCATCAGCTGTGTTGCAGCCAGACCTATGAATGTGTGACATTTGAGGATGTCAAATCCAGAACACGGCCAATAAACATTGAATTACAGAAAGTAATTTCACTAATCATTAACTTTATCAAACTCGGACATCGTTCAAGCACATGCTGTGCTGTGAGTTCTGAATAAAAGTTGCCAAGTATACACATGATACTTTTGCTCTGTGTTTCTGCTGAGGCTTTGTTGTCTGCTCAAATCAAATAATTTCCCACAAACAATTGCCTCACACTCACAGGAAGTGGGGTATAGCTGAGACGCGGCTGATGTAATACAAAAACTCCCTGCAGCGAAGCATGCACCTCGATGGTTATGAAGCACTAAAAACTTAAAACATAATAGAATAAACTTCCATTAAATAGACTTAAGGTAGCTACTCAAACTGAACTAACTATTTTACAGGAAGAACTGTTATATCGAGTTGCAGAACACAGTTGAAGCTCACTTTTTTCTTGGCCTTGAAACAGCAGATGACAAAACAGGCCGGGCTCACTTGTTTGTGGAGCAGTTAGCACGTTGCATGGAGACGATGAAATAACACAGAGCGGTTGCGACATCAGGTCTCTGGTCACCAGTCAAATGTAAAGACTCACGGCACAGTATGGGCCTTGTGTGAGGATGCTTTCCCCTCTGCGTGCTTTAGGGGCGCGCTGAGTTGTTTCAGCGTTGCTGACCTACATAAGACACTGCCATGTCAGCCCTCCAAATGGGCCAGCCCATAGATCCTCCACACGGGATACTCCCCGGGAACATAGCAACAGAAACGCCCCTCCCTCCCTCCCTCTGGAGCTGTGCAGGCCAAGCTCAGTAGCTCCGGTCTTACAGGGCTCCAGGATAGGGGGAAGGGGACTAAGTTAGCATACGGCTTATTGTGCATTGTGGGCTTATGCTTTTCAGCCGGTCCACAAAAAAAAAAAAAACAGCTCCCATAACGGCGTCAAACTGCATGTGATTGTTCATCTGCAGACGTTTGTGCTTTACACCTTTCACGCTGCATCTATGTGTTTTTTATTTCTGGTACACTCAGCGTGGTTACATGGATTCAAATAACTGGCTTAGTCGGAATGAAATTGAATTATCCGTTTTATATAAACACCTTTGTCCGACTGTGGGCGGTCCGACTACAATCCGATTAACACCCCCTGGATAACTCGATCCGATCCAGTTGATAGTTCGACTATTGCGGCATGTAACGGTGAATCAGATAAGGAACTGGACTTTGCGTCTTTGCGCATGCTTGAGATCCCGCCGCCCTCCTCCCTCCCAGGTCGTGACCCAGAAGTTGAAAGAGACTGCTGGGAGCCTGGCCGGCAGAAAACAAACAAACATTGCTATGGACAACACAAGAGTCCCTAGTAGAGCACAACGGCGTAGATTCGGGTGTTCAGTTGCCAACTACCATGGGTAAGTTAATTTCAGTTGCATCACACTAAAACAAGTGCTAGATACCAGATGCTAGCTGATGCTGTTTGTGAGATGTGTTAGCAGTGCTAATATGTGTTGAAACATGTGTACCTTCCCATAACTTGCGAGGAATGAAATCGACGATGAAAACAATGTACAATCATTAATTGTAAGGCTAACCTGGGTCCCACTTGATAACCGTAACTTTCGAAGCTAACATGGGTGCCACCTGCTAGCTAGCGCTTAGTCTTTGAGAAACGTGTAGAGCTTCCCACTAACTTGCAAGGAATTCAATTTAGAATGAAAGCTAGTTACAAACGTAATAAAGTGTACATTACATAAACTGTACTTTCTACATTTGTTTTTGCACTATACTTGAGTTTTTATGTTTCTTTGTCTATTTTTATGTGCATGTCATTTCTTTGTGCACGTTATTGCGCACGTAATTATGCACGTATTTGCTGTAAAGCACTTTGAGCTGCATTCTTTTGCATGAAAGGTGCTATATAAATAACGTTTTATTATTATTTGTGCTGTACCATCTTATAGATACTACAATGGACCCAGAAGAGACGCTGCTCGGAGGCTCATCTGGAACCTCCTCACCTAGGTCAACTCCACCACCTTCTACTCCACTGCATGCTACCTCCTCAGTTAGGTCGACTCTAGCTTGCACTCCACCACCTTCAACTACTCCACTGCGTGCTACAATTACCGATGATCTACCTGTTAATTTCTGCAATATTATAACTGCATCAACATATGGGCATCACAAAGAATCTTCATGCCATGCTTTCACTCATCCTGTGTAGTCTAACAAACAGCTGATGTCAAGATGGTTACTACCACATGCCTAATCGGTAGGAATACAACTGACTTTATACCTCCATTTCTTAAAGGAACGAGGACCCAGCAAACAAGGCGAAGGAGAGACGTCCATGTGCTGGTAAACCAGATGCAAGTCATGACTCAACAATGGAAGGTGGACATGGCAAGAAGTGAGGCCCGGGAGGAACGGTTGATCGCCAGCATCCTCCGCACTGACAGTATGGTTGAGAAGCTGATGCAGAAAATGGATAAATTTCAACCTCAACCAAACACATTCTCACCACCACCACAACATCAACCACCACATGATGCGTATTATGGTTATGGATGCCTTACTTATTTGCACTACCGCCTGAAAAGCACCTTACCGTTCATACAGCACAATTTCTACACTCTACCTCAGTGTGTGTATGCATACACACATACACAATCAGAATTTATATATATAAATATTTGTTTTTTTGTGACATTCAAGGTTTTACCTTTTATACTTGTGTGCTTTTATACCTTGTTTTACTTTTCTTAATTTTTCTTATAAATAAAACACTTAACTAAAACTTCTGTGAGTTTCTTTATTTGTGGAATGAAACACACATGAACTGTACAAGAATTGTATTTACAAACCTATGACAAACTGGCAATTATGTAATGAAGACGTCTAAAGGTCTGCGCAGGGGGAAGTTTGCACTCAGGTAATCTGTGAGGGCGGCTCTGATCCTCTGTCCATTTGTATCGTCTGTGTGATTGTTGGCACGACCACCTGGCTGTGGCAGGTTCGATGCAAGTGTAGCCGCTTCCACTGACCGGTTGGGATTCACACCTTCCTTCTCATTCTCACAGAAATTGTGCAATGCACAACAGGTAGCAATCATTTTAGGGGTTAATGAAAAGTGGAAGTCACTACGCTTCATCAAAACTCTCCAGCGTGACTTCAGTCTCCCAAACGCAATCTCCACCGTGGTCCTTGCAGAGCTTAAGTAGACATTGAAGGACTCTTGCTCAGGGGTGATGTTTGGGGAATGAGTGTAGTCTTTCATGATCCAGTCCATGAGAGGATACGCTGGATCTCCCAACAGGAAGTGACCGATTGAGACGCCATCGATTTCTCTTGGTTCCTGGGAGGAGAAACAGAAATGGTTACCAGTGTTGGACTTGCTTACTAAATGGCCCAGCATAAATAAAACATAATATACATAAAAACATAATAAATCCTCTATAAAACATCATACTACTTTAAGCTTGTAACATACCGAGAAATCTCAATAGCTTGGTGGTAGCTCCACTAGTTTCTGCATGAATAACTTTCAGGAGCTTCACTCATTTATCTTATTGATTTTATCCATACATTAATGTGTCTTCAGAGTACGACTTACTTTTGGTCAGGACACACACACAAACACGCACACACAGGCCTGAGGTCGCGGTGAATTGAACACATCAGTAAGCATTCACGTTGCACAGTGCAGACAACTAAATGTATTTGGACCAAACTTACCAATACATGTCGTCCACTACGCCTTGGAGGACAGCGGTATTGGTGCTCGAACAGTCACCTCCGCGGGCTTCATGACTCCTTCCATAATTCCACACAACTTGTGGAAAGATCCTCGAGTCATGCAAAAGTTCGCTTTCCAGTCCTCTTCATCAAATACGGTCAAAACATCTCTCTCCCAGAAGACTTTGTTTCTGCTCTTCATCCAGAGTGCTCTTCGGGACCTTTGCGGTACAATGGCAGAGTTCAACAATATATTGTTGGTCAGAATTAAATTCTTCATGTACCTTCGGCGACGGTGTCTTCTCTCCGTTATCAAATCAGTCAATAGCGCCATTCGCATTGGCTGTACTCCTATTAACATCATGCAAAAATAGTAGAGGGATGTAGCTTCAGCTTGCTCTCCGTTCGCCATCTTTCTCGTAATGTTGATGTTGTTGTTGTTGGTTGGTGTTGGTTGTTGTTGGTTGGTGTTGGTTGTCGTTGGTAGTGGTGAAGAGGTCAAGCGGAAATGGCTGTATCACAACTAGTTGTAATGAAAACAGCGCCACCTATCGTATCGGATATGACATGCTTTCGGCCAATGATCCGATTTATTCACTGCCGTGTATATTGGGATAATAGCACCTCCCCCGAAAGATAGCATAGTCCGACTAAACAAAGATTCCAATTATACCATCATGTAAACACACTGACTGACCCATATTCCGTTTTCAATGCAATGAGTCGCTCTTCGGTGTGACACTAAACAGACAGACTCGGCTCTCGGCATATATGCGCATCCCTCGCAAGCGGTTATCACATATTGTTTTCGGAGGAGCCACTGACAGCCGATGGAGAACGATGACGAGCGGTTTTATAACCACGTTTGCTCTGAAGGAAAATGTGTTGCCTGCCACGGACTTTGTGGCTTCAATGCGTGTTTAGCAAAGCGGTGCACCACACTTGACGCCAGGGAAGCTATTAATATCTCAAGAGAACGGGATGTTCTCGCTTCAGCGTCGGGGTCATTCGAGGATAAACACGTGGAGACGTTTTATTGAGGGGGAGGGGGCGCTACAACTTCTTGCATTTCGATTCAACACCCGCCCCAACACACACACATACACCCTCCAATCCCCCCGGTCGCGTCGGGCTCATTCCCGGGGTCAGCCTCGCGCAGGTACCGAGCTGGAGTCAGTCCGCGTGGAGCCGCGCCCACGTGCGAACCCGCTGACACGAGAGCGCGCTGGTGTCCAGGCGGTGAAAAACAGCCACGTGAGGCATCTGTACCACTTCAGAATTTGTGTGTTTTGAAACCCAACCTGGCTGTTTTTTCTTTTTTTGCTCTGAACCGCAGACGGGCCAATTCTCCAAACTGCTCCGTCCAAATTACAGAGGACTCAAAAGCCAAAGTTGAATTGGATTGGTATGTTTTATTGATCCCAAACAATTATTTGTCAATGACAATAATCAATTCATCATTTTAGTTAGTTCTACGTGTTACGTGCTGTTTCTCTGTTTTATAGTGTTTTACATTGAATATCTTTATTCATTTTTTTGATAGCTGTGGCTCATAAAAAGCATCTCACACTATTTCTTGATATTCTATTGACAAAAAAATGTCTCAAACAATTATGTTTTGCATCATTTAATATATGTACCCCATGTGTTTTCCATGGGGCCCGGTGCAGTCTTGCCTTTAGACTCGAGCATGAGGCGCTCCATCCCTCGTGGATAACACGCCATATAAGTGCCTCTGTTGAATGGCCATAGAAATGAGACCCCCGTCGCTATAGCATCAGCATAGCGAGTTAATGCAGCGCCTGCGGACTCGCCACTCCGCTGAATGGTGTGTTTCAGAATCAGGTCCCCTCGCCTGCGAGGCACATCCCTCCCCAGCCACTCCGTCCATCAATGCAGCCTGAATAGGGCCAGGACTGACCGCTTTGTTCTGCTCTTTTGAGCTTTATTGTGTTGAGCGGACAAAGGCACCACGCTGTGATGTGTAGGAACAATGATGGCAGCACATAGACATGGCCCCAGTGTCGGCCCATAGGGTCAAGTGAGTGACGTTTATTTTCAGCGTGCGATTACATATTCAACTCTGCAAGCATGCCAGTCGTCACTTTCACATCACAGGGTGGAGTCGCAGTCTTGAGAGGGCTCTGATGCTTTCAAATAATGCAGCAATTCAATGTGTTCCTTCAATGAGTTTGGGGCAGCAGTCCATTCTGTGGTTGTGTGCAGGGGAGGCAGCACCGAGGCAGAGGAGGCAGGCAGGATTAACATACTAGTGAAAAAGGCGGCCTCTGTTATATGGCTGAACATGGACAGCCTGGAGGCAGAGGGAGGATGACGAACAAATTGAACTCCGGCTTAAACAACACTTGCATTTTTTCCTGACCTGGAAATAAAGTAAAAATCGAATGGTAATTATGAGGGGAAGATGATTACCACATTTCTCTCCTCTGTCATTCAACACTATTGGGACGTAGACTAAATGGAAGCTAAATTACTCAAATAATTTCTCGATCATTATTTTGGCGACAAAACTGTTATATGACTATATCACTTTTGGTGTCTCAATTATACTGTATTTAAAAAAATCTATGTTGACAGGCCTTGAATAAAGAAATGTAACCCACAAAAGCAGTGCAGGAGAATTTGTTTAGACGGTGCCGTGCAGATGACGTTCTTCACACAGACGAGCACTCTGAAGGTGCTCTGTGGGGCACGCCGCAGGAAGTATATAGAGGCTGAAAAGGAGGGAAAGCAAAGCTGCAATAGTTCACACAAGGGTGAGATGTGTCCCTGGGCCTCGATCATTATTGACCATCGACAGGGCAACTGAATTGAAAGGATTAGACTGTGTTTTGTCAGTCCATGATGGTTCCACTAATATTACCTGATCCAGTTCCATTAGTGTGAACCCCAAACCAGCCTTCCGTGCTAATTTAAAGTTTGAGGAAAATCTTTGTTAAATCAACACGCCAGTTAATTCCAGCTTGTTATTGAAGTCACATTTTTCTCCACTTGACACTGAAAGAGGAACGCGATACTGTTGGAATCTGCACACATTTCCCTGCTGAGCCTTTTTTAATTTTACAAATAGCCTTGGGGTTCAATAGTTCTTGTTGAACTTTTGCTCCAAGGTACATTTTTCTATCTCTGCCCCGCTAATTGCTAGTCTGGTTGGACCAATGTACAGTGTTTTGTTTTCTATGTCTACATACCTGAATTCAGCATTTGGACTTGTTCTTCCAACTCAACAGCACTTTACAGTATATGTTTAACAATGTTAATTTAAAATTAGACAAAAACTATGACGAAAATTTTCGTTAACGACAAGTTGAGACTAAGACGTGACCAAAACTATCTTAAAAAATAAAAACTATGACTAAATCTATTCTAACTTTCGTTAACAGACAACAGACAGGCAAAGTACGGCGGATATTAACGCGTCATAATGACGTCATCCACGAACCCAGAACGCTCGCATCGGTGCAGCGGTGGTTCTCGTGCACCGACTACGGACCGCGACGACTATTTTCCGCTTCGGCGAGTTTGAATGTGGCTTCGTTAGTTTAGCTCAGCTGTCTCTGTTTAGCTGACTGTTAGCAGACTGAAGCCGCGCTGCTTCACAGAAACATGAAGACCCGTTTAACAGACTGTCGGACCTTTCTGCTCTGTTCTCTGGCGACGGCAGGCAGCGTTTCCTCGCTGGATGAGACGCTTCGTTAAAAACACGTCTAACGTAATAAACTGCAGGTGAGGTTTTTGAAGCCTCACGCATTGACCGTGAGACACACGCATTTCAACTATAGTTCACGCGCCACATCGTGAGAAGACGGTGTTAAACCGTCTCGGCCACCGTACGCTCATTACTAAGCAACATAGAGGCGCCACACGTGACAAGTGGAGCCTTTGTAGAAGAGATGCAGAGCAGGTGGAGGACGTAGCGGCACAGAGCAGGTGGAAAAACCCGCAGGACACAAGAGAAAAGAACTGGTCATGAAACCAACAAATAAACAAAGAGAAAGAAAAGACGTTGTTGTGTTTAAAAATGAAGAAACGCCGGACGGACAGAGGTCATCGCTGATCAAAAGGTTAAAATCAAATGTATTTAATAAAAGACATGGTGTTGCGGTAAAAAGAACATCTCAGCTGAGGAGCTGCTGGTCTCAGCAACCAACAGGCCCCAGGTCAGTCCTTGACCATCCCTAGTGCCCGTCTGTCGCCTTCCCACCAGTGAATCTCGAGAACAATGGTTGCTACAAGGTATTTATACCAATGCTTAAAGGTGTGAAAGTTAGTGTCCACACCTCTGGGGAGTGGTCTTCTGGTGAGTTCAATGTAACTCGGATTTCGAATGATCCTTAGTCAATATCAGTGGTTGTGCAAGTATTACATGCATGCATTCCAGTTGATTACATTACATCAAATACAATCATAACTGCATTGGTATTATTCTATTACAGTTGCAGATTTACAGTGGTTTTACAATATTGTCATTACTTTATTGATTACACAGTTTCAGAATCATTGCTGTATTCTGGTGTACACTATGTGCATTTTTATTAATTTTATCAACCGGTTCGTATATTTGTTTCTAATATTCTACAGGGTCCAGTTTAGAATGGCTGGTTTATGATGCACCCAAAAAAATAATGTATTGCACAGATTGTAGGACGTTAAGGTCTCTTTTGTTGGGACAGTGGAAACAATAAAGGACCATGAAGTTTCAAAAGCATTGCAAGTAAACAGACAAAAACAACAAAGTGTTGCGTTTAGATCCCTGGTCCTCATGAAGTTGTTAAACCTTTGCTAGACTAAAACTAATTACATTTTAGTCTAGTCTTCGTCTAACCAAAAACTAGGTTAAAATGTTCTGAGTTTTTCGTGACTAAAAACTAGACTAAAACTAAGAAGGATTAAAATGACTAAAACTAATAGGCATTTTTCGTCTAAAGACTAAGACTAAATAAAAAATAGCTGCCAAAATTAACACTGATGCTTAATGTACATTCACTCATTCCCACACACATTCTGGTTAGAGGATGTGTGTACCTACTAAACCACGCTCATTAATTAATACGCTAGATTGGTTAAACACAACGTGTTTTTACGGGAAGTTTTGGCCCATTTTTCTTTATTGGCCGTGTGAAATTTATCCTATTTGCAAATAATCCCTTGTTAGAGGATACTTGTATTTTTAGTTTTTAAATGCTTCTGTTGTATAGATGAATCAGACAAAATATATAGCCTGCAAATTGATGAGCTCAGGTTGTGCTTCTTGGCAACTTTATTATCTAACTCACAGTAAAGATACATTTTGTTTTTTTCCCTCTCCACTCATATGTGGATGAACTCAACAAGATCAAAAACCTTAACAACAAATTGATCAGCAAACATCACTTCTTTGAGGTATCAAATTCCCATGGGGAAGTTATGAATTACAAAAATCATGTCTGCCAGAAACCTAAAAAGAACACGCTGTTCTTTTGGGCTAACGCTAAATAATAAACAGAACACCTCTTTCAGAATCCAGATCAAAATAAAAGCCAAATGGATTTCTGAGAATAGTATGAAACGGGCAGAGACATGTGATCTTATCCGCACATGTGTCAGGAAATTATTTGGCCACTCGCACGCAGTGTTAATGCCGATAAGGACCCAATACCACTGCAGCAGCGCATATCCTGCCAGACAGCAGCCAGATCACACTTTGTTACAATAACAGGTAGTTTGGACTTGTTTACCCGTCTGAGCTACGCCTCGACTGACCTTATTGACCCTCATGTGATTAGCCACATTCATACGTGCTGGTTCTTTCGTCAAAGCAAAGAAAGAAAGAACAATATTTAACCTGTGGCCTATTGAACACCGCCAACACATGCCAGCCACATTATTAAAGAAAGTCAGTGCACAGTTTAGTGTCCACTAATGACTTGCATGTTTGTTTGTTTGGGTCCCTATCGCTCTGACTAATCCTCTTTTTTCCATACAGGTGAAATTACAGCCTACTTTGTCATTGTGCCAAACTGTTGGTCACTGAGGATGAGTAAGCTATGCCATTGTTATAAAACACGGCTATGGATTTTGTTCAGTTCGTACCACTTACACAACAACTTACCTTTGGTCTGATTGGTGAATAAATGTGTACATTACAAGTCATTTAGCAGACGCGACTCACATTACACTTTAAACCCATAGCTTTTTACATTTTTGCTCCAGGAGCAATTAGGGGTTAGGTATCTTGCTCAGGAACACTTTGACTTGAAACATGGGGCAGCCGGGACTCAAACCACCAACCTTGCATTTCTTTCAGCCACGATAAAAGTAATAACTGAAATTAAAATCCTCAGCCATTGTCACTTAAATGTGTCCAAAGTGTACGGGGAATGGCGTGCAAAACCTTCTCCTTTCCAACTTAGCTGTCGGACTATTCTTAGTTTGGCAAATGTTAGACTAATGTTAAACTAAATGGATGACTGTAGTAAACTTCTAACTTGCTTTCTCAGGACCCTTTAGCTCAAAGCAAACAAAGGCTCACCAGACGTAACATCTCTTTAAAATGAGTGTTGTTTAAACAGAGGCTACATTTTTAGTCGAGCAATGACCAACGGTGGGTCACAATAAATCACCCTAATGACACCTCAAAAGAACACTAATCTCCAATCTAATTGACCTTGAAAGACTAATCATTTATCAAACTCAAATGTACTTTTGTGTTGAGTTCAATTCAGAACATTTTTACCTTTATTTAACCAGGTAAAATCAATTGACAGTGACAAAGACATGAAAACAAATGGTTAAAAACAACACATTTAAATTAATGAACACTATGCATAAAAAGGCAGATGGCAGATGTTAACATGCTAAAACCGAGATGATAGACGGGGTAAACGCATTACAGGTCGTCAGCAGCATGTTAGCTTCCTCCCTGTGAGGATATTTTGCATGCTGATGTTAGTGTTTAGCTCAAGCACCACTTCCAAAAAGCAGGTCAAGTCTTGTTGAATGTACTAAATGGGTCTCTCTTTTCACCTTTGAAGAACTCAAACAAAAGATTCTGTTTTGATTATAAAAGTAAGTATGATCCTGGGAGTAAACAGCAGCGATAAACTGCTTGTACCTCGGCTCTGACTCAATGTTTTAGCGAAATGTGAGGATCAACCTTGGTCATTAGCCAGAGGTCAGTGCCCTTACCATCACCACCTGCCCCAGGGAAGAGAACACTCTTCCAACAATTTAAATCCACTCTAAAAGAGATTGTTTCATGCTTTGGCTCTCTGTTTGTTTGTCTCTCTCTCTCTGCCTTAAGGCCAAGGTCTCGACACGGCAGCACCAAATGCAACAGTGGTCAGTTGTCCACCAATGTAAGGATCTCTCCAATTACCAGAGGGTGTCAAAGTATTCACATTCATTACTCAGTAGAAGTGCAGATATAGGGTTTAAAAAACTCTGTAGAAGTTGAAGTATCGACTCAAGCTTTTACTTAAGTGAAAGTATAAAGTAAAACGCTACTTAAAGTATAAAAGTAAAAGTAATGTAAAAGTATTCCGTAGGACAAACTCTTAATGTGTAACCTCGCTCGCGCAACACGTCAGTCCGTTGCAATGTGATCAGAAGGTGCCTGCAGTCACGTGACCTGCCAGATCAGGATGATGGAAACAACAACAACAACAACAAATGTATCTGATTTAAACAGATAAAACCACAACCCATTCTCCAGTGACACAAGTCACACACACGTTGTTCGCATTGCTTATGTAGACTGCAGTGTCTCCCCCAGGTTCACTACGTCATGGGGGGGTCGCACCCCTGTTTATAATGATGGGAAACTGAACTGGCAGCGGTCGGTTATCAAAACATTGGTCAAATAACCCGTATGTTCAGGCTTCATGAGCAAATACAGAATCCCTTTGTGTTCATTTCTAAAGCCGCATTAAGACGCACATCACTTTATTTAATACGCTGCTTGCAAGTCGCTGTGTTGTGCCAAACTCTCAATAAAACATTTAGGACAAACCCACGGCCATGAAGATACTCATTTAACGTTACATGGAATCTGCGTGAGGAAGAAGAGGAGGAGGAGGAAGAGGAGGAGGCTCCATGTCGCTAAATACCAACTTTCCACCGACCACTTTTCCCACCCGGTGTCGCTCCGATCTGCCGGCGCATCGCAGAGAAAACCAATCGGGTGTCTGGATGCTAAATGTTTATACTTCTCATCCAAACATCACATTCACTGTCCGCAAGGCTCGATTTATCTGGATGTTTTTTTTTGTGTTTTTGAACGACAACAAGCCGGAAGTAACAAGGCTGTTTTTAAAATGCAAGGAGTAGAAAGTACAGATATTTGCGTGAAAATGTAAGGAGTAGAAGTAAAAAGTCGTCTGAAAAAGAAATACTCCAGTAAAGTATAGATACCCAACATTTCAACTTAAGTACAGTAGCGAAGTATTTGTACTTCGTTACTGTATATATCCCTTCTACAGCTTCTTAGAGTTTTAGATTTGATTTCCTTCCAGTCTGTTTCTGCCTCCTTGTGCTTGACGTGCAGTGGGAGTGGACAAACACTCTGGGAAACAACCCTGTGAAAGAGGAACCGTGCCCTCTTGTCGTGCTCTTGTTAGAAAAGATCGCCAAAGCACCCCATGAAATACAAGAACACCACGTTTTTGTAGTGAAAGAATATGTCAAATAAAACAGCCAGATGGCCTTCTGAATGTCGCCTTGCTCACACCGAACACTGGGAACTTTCTAGCGTGGGCTTTTGTGCACAGTGCTGAAAGTGTGCATTCATTCTCACAGCCGAACATCAGCTGCTGCAGGAAAGCAGATCTGATCATGTTTCGGCACAGTGTATGTTTATTTTTATTCCTCACGAAAGTTGCTTTTTTTTTGTTAATTTGCCTTCAAGCTGAATGAAACAAAGAAAGAGACTAAATGTAGCGCAGATCACAAGAAACATTGTGTACACTGTAACATGTACTTGTGTTCCTGTTCTGAGACAATACATAACATGGGTGCTGTTTATTTCCTGGAAATAGTGCGGTCAATTTAGTTGCATGGGGTTAACAGTGACATTCAAGCGTGTCCTGAGCTACTAATCAATATAATCCGCTGGCTCGTTTTCCACGAGGACTTTGTAGCTGGTTACTTGCTACTATACAAACCAGCCTCGCTTCTGTCTTGTGAAACCTCAAAGTTTAAAATGAAAGAAAAGTAGAAGACAACACATTGAATGGCGTTGAATCCAGCTGTCTGATGATGTGTCTACACGGAGCAGCTGTAAGACTCGCACCTTGAAATGAATAATTGTCTAGTAATGACAAAACCAGCATATCATGCAGCTTTGACTATTTCCTCCCCACAATGGTGTCACTTGTCTCTGGCCATTGAAGAAGACACGGCCCGTGTTGGCAGACACCGTTGTTGCTCGGAGGAATGTTTTGAGGATGAATTGATATAGTTTGCTGAAAGGAAGCTGCCATCTTCCAAATAAGTGTACAAGCTGCTGTTGTTGAGCAGCGAGCAGAATAATTATCTTGAAATTATCTCATAATCAAAAGCATAAAAACTTATGAATGCCTTTTTAAAGTTGTTAAATAACACACAACGTTTCTTTATTTCTGTCCTACATGCATTCATACATTCAAAATAGTCAAGTATTACCAAACGCATTTGGGTAAGACTGAAATTTACGTCCCTAAAGTGTCTAGGGGTGGAGGACGTAAACAAGTTAAAATAATAAACCCGGGAGATCTGGATCAACGGCAAAACAAGGATATTTAATGAAGGAAAACAACACGACTGAAAACAATCTCCAAAGGAAGACGAGTACAGCGTATGGCTTCTTCGTTACTGGCTCCCAAAACGTCAGGACCTCGCAACCTCTCTGGTTCTGCTCTGGCCACTGAAGCAACCACCCCCTCTGGCTTGGCACAGCCATTTAATCTCCTTCTGATCAGCTGCAGGAGTGAGATCGCCAGCACAACTGAAGGAAATCACACACGCACACACACACACACGCACACGCAAACACGGCACGTAACACCCCCTCCCATAAGAGGAAACTCCTCCCCCATATGCGTGATTATACAAAATCACCATTTAATACATCACTACTGATCCACCAGTCTAACCAGGATCTCACTTTCATTACTCAAATGTAGTCCCACCCACGGGACAGCGCGTCAGCCACAATGTTGTCAGCTCCCTTCTTGTGCTTGATGCAGATGTTGTAACCCTGGGCCAAAGGGCCCAGCGCATCAAGCGCTGATTGCTGTTACACATCTGTGCTAAAAAAACAGGCGGGTTATGGTCAGTGTATACCGTGACTGGGCATCAAGTTGATCCCACGTATACTTCAAAGTGCTGTAGGGCAAGGAGCATGGTTAACGTCTCCTTCTCGATTGCGGAGTAGTTCAGCTGATGACGTTTGAACTTGGTGGAAAGAAACAAACAGGATTACACACATCCCCGTCACAGTCCTGCAACAACACCGCACCAGCTCCAGTGGCACTAACATCTACCTCAAGCTGGAAAGGCCGAGTAATGTCCGGTGCAGCCAGCACAGGAGCATTACAAAGGAGAGACTTAGAAGAGTTAAAGGCATGGTCACACTCTTCATTCCACACAAAAGGAACCACAGGATTACACAACCTGGTCAGGGGAGCGACTACTACCGAGAAGTTTTTACAGAAACAGCGATAGTAGCCTGCCATCCCTAAGAAACGCCTAAGCTCTCGCCTTGAGCTGGGCACTGGTAGCGACACAACCGCAGCTACCTTAGCATCCACAGGCCTGACCTGCCCCTGGCCAACCTGCTTACCAAGGTAGGTAACAGTAGCCTTACCAAACTCACACTTGGACAAGTTAAGGGTAAGAGAGGCGTCTGCCAGACGCTGGAGTACGGTTTCCAGACTGGATCTGTGACTCTCGCACTCATCAGAGTAGACCACCACATCGTCAAGATACACACTGCAGTTAGGTACAGCTCCTAATACCCGCTGCATAAGGCGCTGAAAAGCGGCAGGCGCGTTCTTCGTGCCGAAGGGCATCACTGTGCACTGCATAAACGCATCAGGCGTGACAAAAGCTGATATGTCAGAAGCTCGCTGTGTCAAAGGAACCTGCCAGTATCCTTTGAGTAGGTCAAGCTTTGAAATACACACAGCTGGTCCAACTCTGTCAACACAGTCATCCATTCGGGGTAAGGGGAAAGAGTCCGCCACAGTAACCGCATTTACTTTGCGAAAATCTGTGCAGAAGCGAGGACTACCGTCAGACTTTAGCGCCAACAAGCACGGAGAACTCCAGGGACTATAGCTGGGCTTAGCAAGACCATTTTCTATCAGGTAATGAACCTCTTTCCTCATGGCCTCCCTTTTAGCTAGTGGACAGCGGTATGCGTGCTGCTTAATGAGAACGGCATCGCCCACATCAATATCGTGCTTCTAACACACTTGTACGTGATGGTACATCTTGTAAAATACTAGAATATCTGCCAAGCAAGTTTATCACATCCTGTTTATGAAGGCAAGGCAATTTTATTTGTATAGCGCTTTTCATACACAAGGCAGACTCAAAACGCGGGGAGATAGGACAGCTGCTGGTCGATTGTAGACAAGACCTCAGAGTTAGCTAGCCTCACCACACAGATGACCTTCAAAGGGTGTCATCAAGTCAATCTCCAACTTAGGCTGAGCACCAACAAGAGAAGAAACCACTACCACAGCAATGTCTGGGGTCTTCTCTGGCCCTCTCAGGTCAGCTTCTCTGGGATGAAAGGATTTCAGCATGTTAACATGACACAAACGTGTCTTCCGTCTACGCTCAGGTGTACGGATAACATAATCAGTATCTGAAACTTTACCTTCCACCAGGTATGGACCTGAGAATCGGGCGGCAAGAGCAGAGCCAGGTGTGGGCAGCAAGACCAGCACTTTATCCCTGCGCCTAACTGTCGCTCGACTGCCTTCTTGTCAAAGCGTCTCTTCATGTTGACCTGAGAGGAAGAGAGTGACTCCTTGGCTAGCTTTGTAGCCAGGTGCAGACGCTCTCTACAGCTGGTTACAAAATCAGACACATTTTCACAAGAGTTATCACCCACTAGCTTCTCTTTCAACACTTTCAAGGGACCACGCACATTGTGACCGAACACTAGTTCTGCTGGGCTAAACCCCGAGGACTCCTGCTTTGCATCACGAATAGCAAAGAGAACAAAAGGCACCCTCATCCCAGTCATTACCAGTCTCATAACAGTACTTTTTCAGCATTGACTTCAAAGTCTGGTGCCATCGCTCAAGCGCACCCTGCGACTCCGGATGATATGCACTGGATACAGAGTGGGAAATACCGAGAGACTGCTTTTTTCTGCTTGAAAACCCTGAACAGGAAGTTTGTTCCCTGATCCGTAAAAAAAAAAGAGGATTAGTCATCCGTACTGTCTTTGGCAGTCCGTAAGTCGTGAAGAACTTAATCAACGCTTGGTGACTGCCTTGGCAGTTATCTTGCACAAAGGAATGGCCTCAGGAAGTGGAAATACACATCATGGTGAGCAAAAGCTGATTCCCAGACTTGGCTTTCGGCAATGGACCAACACAGTCGACCAGAACGTGCTCAAAGGGCTCACCAACTGCGGGAACTGGCCGCAACGGAGCAGGCGGCACAGGCTGATTAGGATACCATCTGGCAAGTACTGCAGGTTGTTACAAAAAATGCACAACATCAGCCTTCCATTCCTGGCCAAAAGAACTGCTTAAGAACACAATCATAAGTTTTAATTTGATGCCAAATGACTGGACCATAAGTGCTCATGCGCTAGCGCAAGACATATTGCCGACAGTCAACATAAGGATAACTACCTGAATAACTACCCCCCCAGTAGTCTTCTGAATCAGTCTCCACCCATCTGACCGTGCTGACCCACCTATGCATCAACACTCACCGTTTACCATTACTCGTTTTTTGACAACAGACTTCCACACTTATCCAGAGGGATCTTTTTCTGCGCTAGCTAGGCCTCACGAGTAAGCGGCAAGGGTGCAGAAGAGTCAGCCAGCAAAACTGAATCCGTAACAGTTTTCAATAGGCTCACCTGCCAGGACGGCTTAATTGTCCACCACCGGTCTCCCGCTTTCCCCAGAAAGGACATAAGCAACAAAGAATCAGATAAGTTAACCTCTTGGGCCTGCTTACGACCCTGCGCTCCTGAAGTGGTCGCTAACAAACACCTGAGGATGTTCTATGACTGCAGCTCATGCTTTCCGACTCAGGAATGGGAGTAAACACAACCGGGCAGGATACACTTTCCACCTGCAATATCATTCCCCATGATAAAGTCAACTCCATCAATAGGAAATCCTGCCCTGGCGCCCACTGTGAAAAACTGACACAAGGCCAGAATGTACATGAATCTGGTACAGTGGTGCCAGCACAAACCCATTTCAGCCCCTTACAATTGCACTCACATTGAGCTGAGACCTAGTGGCAGAACATCAGACAGGATCAGGGACTGTGAACAAGCCGTATCTCGCAGTATTTTTCACGGGATGCTGATCCTCCGATTCCCTGAAAAGACACAAAACCGTTAAGATGAACGGTTAAAAACAGTCATCAGGCACTTCAGGAGCCAGGGACTCCAGGACTGGACTCTGGGAGAAGTTTTAATCAATCCACACCCTTAGGTGGTTTCTGAAAGCGACCCCTGCTGCTTCCGCTTCCAAGCGTCGCACTAGGCAACCAGGTGACCGGACTTCGGCAGAAGAAACATAGTTTCTCTGGCTTTGGACGTGAGTGAGTGCTGTCGTAATGCACCGGAAGACCAGATTGTTGGAGAGCTTCACGTGGGAAAGTATCCCGTTGAAATGGCTTTGTGTGTGGCGTAAACTCATCAGCAAGAGTTGCGGCTTGCTGCAGGGTGCTTTCTGTTCGTTTAGATCAGTGGTTCTTAACCTTGTTGGAGAGTACTGACCCCCACCAGTTTCATATCGCGCATTCAATCGAACCCTTCTTAATTGGAAAAATAAAATTCAAAACATAGGTATATATTTTAATGGTGCACAAAATGAACCGTGCATCAACATCAGTGTTCAAAGAACAAAACCATTAAAACATGATTTTCACACAAAAACAAAAACAACAAAGTTTGTTCCTTTTCTTGTGTGTGTGCGTGGCAGTTGCTTGCTTCAGTTCAGCGGGTACAGAAATGTCTCGATTCCAGATACAGCTTCGATCTTACCACACAGTCGTCCAGCAGGGGGAAAGTTTGCGAAGTTATCGTTCTCTGTTAAGATTTGTTTCCATAACGGTAGCTTTTTTGAAAAGCCTTCAGGTTTTCTTCGCTTCGATGATGTTGACTCCACCGTCCTGCATCTTTTGATTAAGATGATTGAGCTGCGAAGATATCAGCCATGCGCTAAAAATGAGAATGAACTCCCAATCTGCATGGCGATGTTGGTGCTCTTGCAAAAACAGGGCTAATTCCACGCATACGGCAAAAACACGATGCAGCACCTGTCCCCGGGATAACCACCGAACGTTAGAATGGTACAGAAGTACCTCGAATTCAGAGCCCATTTTTACACAGCTCACTGAAAATGCGGTGCCTCAGAGCACGCATGCCTGTGCAGAATACAATGAGTAACAATGATGTGTGGTGCATCTGGCTTTCACTTAGCGCACCAAAACCAGACTTTCTTCCAGCATGACTGGAGCTCCGTCGAACAAACGGCAGAAACCATATCCCACGAAAGATGGTTGTCTTTGAAGAAGTCATCCACAAGTTTCTTCACATCGGCTGCCTTAGTTGTTGTCGTAAGGAGGCTTACAAAATAAAAAATCTTCTTTTATCACGCCGTCTTTCACATAGCTCACAAATACAGCAAGCTGGCTTAGATTGGAAACGTCTGTGGTCTCGTCGAGTTGAAGGCTGAATTTTGCCGGCTTGAACTACTTGAGCCAAGATGTCTTTGCTCATGTCCTCTATTCTGTCGCTAATGGTGTCATTTGAAAGAGAATTTGGGATAACTTAACTTCAGCCGCTTTTCCCAGCATGATATTTCGCCATCTTCAACACAGCTGGTTTTATGAGTGTTTCACCAATGGTGTGTGGTTTGGCCTGCTTTGCTTTGATCAGGTAAGCAACTTCATGCGATGCTGTAAGGATCGGTTTGTTGATGTGGTACAAAGCGAGAACAGGCAGAGTAGCCTTTCATCGAATCTGGCTCTCTTCACCTTGAATTCAGTGGCGTTGTGTTCTTGTATTGTCCATCTCCATGCAGAAAGCAAGGAAGTGTTCTCTTAGTTTTGCCGGTGCTAGACTAGAATTTCTCAACTTGGCATTGCAAATCATGCAGTTAGGACGCTGACTCCCATCACGTTCCGTTATACATGTGAATCCATATTGTACATATTAGGTCCGACCACTTTCTTCTTTTGCTCGACATAGTTAGTATGAAGGGATTAAAATATTAAGAAAGAAATCACACGACGTACCATCACGACAGTCACACGACTACTGAGCGCCAAATTCCCTGCAGCACAGATAGGCCAAAGCGATGTTGCGTGATCACCTGCAGCCAATGATGGCCAAGCGGGCGTGTCATCACGAATCATATGAGTGGTGTGTGTCTTGACCTCCGCTGAACCCCTGAGACTGACTCACGAACCCCTGGGGGTTCGATCAAACCCAGGTTAAGAACCACTGGTTTAGATACACAGTAGTGCGCTCAGGTACACAGTTTTTAAACTCCTCCAATAACATCCCAGCTCACGCAATGAAGACATATCGGCAACCTTACACGCTGCACTCCACCTGTCAAAAAGTATCCCTT
The DNA here is from genome assembly GCA_014132575.2 of Gasterosteus nipponicus. Lineage (NCBI taxonomy): Eukaryota > Metazoa > Chordata > Actinopteri > Perciformes > Gasterosteidae > Gasterosteus > Gasterosteus nipponicus. The sequence goes on from BMAF01001709.1 coordinate 98,218, forward strand.
TCTCCCGTGCAAAATCGACATATGACTGGCTCTGTCCCTTCGAAGGCTCTTGGAAACGCTGTCTGTAGGCCTCAGGCACTAGCTCATACGTTTGCAAAAAATAGCACTCTTGACCTCATCATAAGTGAGCCCGTCCTCCACGGACAAGAGGAGCAGGCCTCTTGAGCCTTACCCACCAATTTGCACTGCAAAGGATTGCCCACATCTTTAGGCCAATGTAACGCAGAGCAATACGCTCAAATGCACCAAAGTAAGCTTCTACCTATGACTCACGGAAGACCGGCACCAGTGAAATGTGCTTACTGACATCAAAGTGATAGAACTGGGAGAAAGGCTCCAGCTGTGGTAATGTTGGGCAACTCTAAACCAGCCTGTATTCCCATCTGACGCATCTTTAAAGCAGTCTCCGCCTCCAATTTCTTCAACTCCAACTCTCTAATGGAGCTGAAAATCCCTCTCTCTCCTCCCGCTCTACCTGAAGACGAACTAACCGCACCATAACCTGGCATCTAGTTTAGACCCGGAGACGAATCTACCGACATCGGTTCAAACGGCGGCAAGGTGACTGGCTGTCGTTCGGTTCCCTCATCGAACAACAGGAGTAACATTAACGGCCTGATCTTTTCGTCAGGTGCACTCACCTCTTCATCAGGGTCGCTCATGGGTGCAGAGAAAACTCCTGGCTAACAAGACCATCACACAAGAGCCTTTAGCTCAGCTTTCGGAGAGAAACAGACACCCCAGAAATACCACAATATTCCGCTATCATATGCAGATCCTTCTTTCTACACTTATCAAATGTACCTAAAGTCGGGTCAGACATAAACGTTTCTAGCTGAAAAAGTCGCCATACTCTGGTCACAAGAATAATCACGCTGAAAACGCCAAGTTTAGTGTTTGATAATACCAGCATACCCGATGATCGTGCATGTAAACAGCATAACCTGCACGTACTGTCGGGGGTTATGCGTCTGCACACGCTCCGCTAAAGCCGCTGCCCCCACCACGCTGCAGCGGCTCTATGCGCTCTACAGGGCGTTCCTGGTTCAAAACTCGTAATCACTCTAATAGCTCATCCCAGCATCAGCAGTCTATTACTGAATCTTACAGACACAAACCACACTGATGGCATGAAGTTAAAGTTAAAACACTCGAAGCCCCATTATTAATGGACATGGCTGAAATCCGGTCATCATAGTCGACAAGCCCAAGTTTGTATTGGGGCGCTCGCTCTTTTGCTTGACTTACGCTCGATCTTGAATCTAGATCGATTGCTCTTCCTTAGGTTTCTGGATATTTGCGGTTTTGAATTTTTTTGCATTGAATTTTTGCGGTTGAATTTTTGCAGTTGAATATTTTAACGTTGAAAAACATTCAGATACATGATTTCAATGCATAAATATTCAGTGCTAGAAATTCAATCACCTTTTTCTTTAAAAATCCGGCATAAATATTCAGTGCTGAAATTCAATCACCTTTTTCTTTCAAAATCTGATGACACAGATTTACTTCCATATGATACTATGTGATATACCTGGAAATGTTACTCCAGAAATGCCATAAGTTGCAGATGAATTGTTATCTTGTTTATAATGTAATAAGTAAACAATCTATAAATTAGGGTCCTAAACACCCTGCTGTTATTATTATTAGTTTATTACTGTCATCATAAACCCAAATGACCAACTTTGCCTTTCCCTTGAAGTCTTTGTGCTTTCCCTCCTCGCAGGTTTCTGTGGGTGGTGGTTGCATCTGACCGAGGTTACATCTGATGGAGGTTGTGCCTACAATTCTGCAATTGAGGGGTGTTCTGTGCACTCCCTTTACACAAAGAATCCTCAGGTGAGGATGAGGGAGACGCAGCTGATTTCAGGTATACTATCCCAACTCAAGTGACTCACAGCCACATCTTGTTACAGAATCTGAAAATTAAGTTCCAATAATCCAGAAAACTGGGCTAGAAACACGAATTATAAACTAACCTGTCCATGTTTTTTCTGCACTTTGAATTCCATCCCAGTGAGCATTTTTTGGTTGAAAAGACGTTTAAAAGACGTCTATGGCCCGACGTTGAAAAGACGTTGCGAAATGGTTTAAAGTGAAAGTTGTTTCAAGCGTCTATTCGTAGACGTTGAAAAGACGTCTATGTTTGAACTACATTTCAACGTGATTTTTAATACGGTAATATTTCGTCTTCTCTTGTATGCTATATCATTATTTTAGAGGTTTAAAAAGAAACTACGTCCACATTTGTAAGTTTACCACCGATATTATAAATCACGTTGAAAACGGGTCTATATTTTGTTCAGCTTTGCAATCTGTAAACATGCAACACCCTGTCCCCTAAACCCCAAAATGTAAAAAACCTTCAACCTGGAGAAACCTGAGGGGAAGAAACACAGCAGGGAAGAAGGTGTGAACAACTTAAAAGATGTACAGTACATCCGATTCCTACAACAGAAATGATTCAAATATTACTCGGTAAGTACGGGAGTGTTTGAATGAAGCACACCTGGAACTATAACCTGTTTTACTTAAAGGCCGACTCGATACAGGAAAGACGGTCCTTTTTTGTTAAGCTGGATTAGCGTTAGCGCAGGTAGTTTGCTAGTTAGCATGCTGGCGTGCAGCATGATGACCTGGACCAAAAGTAAACATTCCAGACATTTTTGTGTGTGTTTGGTGTTACTAATGTTGATTGTTGCTGTACCCATAAATATTATTGCATTTCACATTGAAAAAAATACGTTTTTAAAGCAATGTGGCTAAATACAGATTGCAAGGGTGCAGGGCTGAATTCAACAAGTTGTGCTCTGTAAACAAGACCAGTGAGCACAAGACGTAATTTCCAGCGTTGAAATATGGTTGAAATGGAGGTTGAAAATGAGGTCCTGAGCGTCCTAAGACCTCATTTCTCAACGTCTTTTCAACCGGCTAAAAATGGGATGAAACATCAACGTGCTGGGTGAAAACGTCAATTTGTTGATAAATGTGTCATGTTGTAACGTAACTCAGTGAGCATTTTTTTGGTTGAAAAGACGTTTAAAATGGTTTTAAAAGTGAAAGTTGTTTCAACGCTTATTCGTGAAAAGCGTTGGAAAAGACGTCATGTTTAGACCACATTTCAACGTGATTTTTTAATACGGTAATATTTCGTCTTCTTCTTGTATGCTATATCATTATTTTAGAGGTTTTAAAAGAAACTACGTCCACATTTGTAAGTTTACCAACGATATTATAAATCACGTTGAAAACGGGTCTATACGCGAACGTCTTTTTCAACGTCTATGAACAGACGTTGAAACAACTTTCGCTTTAAACCATTTTTCAACGCGTTTTTCAACGTCGGGCCATAGACGTCTTTTAAACGTTGTTTCAACGGATAAATTGCTCGCTGAAACATTACAAGTTACATACTTAGTCACAGTTGTCATGTTAACATCCCTTTACAAGGACAACCACATTTATTTTATTGATTTGTATTTATTATAATGTAACACTATACATATAACAGCACTTTAAGTAATTAAAACAATACAGAAATAAAATATATTTTTCAGGAAAATAAATTATGGAATTAAAAAGTGCAGAAACAACATTTCTGTGTTCAACAATTCTGTGTTTGTAGACCATTTTTCTGGAATCATTGGAACTTCATTATAGATTCTGTAACAAGATAAAATTTCACTTGAGTTGGGATAGTATACCTGAAATCAGCTGCATCTCCTCATCCTCACTTGAGGATTCTTTGTGTAAAGGGAGTCAGAGTGCACGAAGCAGATTCCTCTGGT
>BMAF01001710.1:0-85641 GCA_014132575.2 Gasterosteus nipponicus
CTCCGTTGTTTTCCCTCTCCATAATCTCTCCCTTCCTGTACAATGGATTTAGTTTGGCCTTGAACGGGAGAGTGCACAAATTGCAGCTGAAGACAGCTGGGCATCCTCCCTGTCGGCGGGGGCCGCGGACATGTGATTACGTTAACCAAAGGGGCAAGACCATTGATTATTTAATCAACTTTCAGTTATTGCTTGTGAAAAGGACAAGAGCACAACTTAGAGCGTAGGCGTGCGCGGTTAGTGTGGTTGTGATACCCGTGGGCATCCCCCCCCCTTTGGCCTCTCACGTGATGCATCTAAGCCATTGAAGAAATCTAGTCTATATGAGAGCGAGGGAAGCTTCCTCTGCCGTACATGCACAGGCCTTGGCTGTGCATCTAAATTCTAGAAAGGGTTTGTTAACTCTATATTTGGATTCCACTGGAGTGGATTAAGGATTCTTTACTGCAAACCCACGGGATTCTCTGAGACATAAAAGAGGAGACTGTTTGCATCCATGCTATACAAATAAAAGTTTCAAATCGAGTGTAATTTCAAGCACCAGCTATATGGGAGAGTGTGGGCTTTGATGTACAAATCCACAATTCATGGAGGATTAGCACCCCAAAGGTTAGCAGTTGCTAATTACAGGAGATTGGTTATACGTATCTAAGAAGGCAAGAAGACAGCCTTAATAAATGTGAGGATTCATGAGGAACAAGAATCAGCGGCTGTGAGAAGCGGCCGTGTATTTGAATCACCATAGATTGTTACCTCCTAATGCCCTTATTCATACAGTGAAAGGGAAGACGCACGGTTTATTCTATTGTCTTTGCAAACAGCATACCTTATGCAATAGGAGATTTTCAAGATGCATTTTGTGAATGCTGATTTCTGCAATCACATGAATTAACCTCTCGGATATTCTTTTTGTGTCTCTTACTGCAGCAAGTTCTCTTTCACTGTATTTGGCTTGCAGCGTTCCGTGCTGCATTACCATAATCCTTGGTTCCCTTCCACAAACCACCACTGGCTAAATGAATCTATTACTTTTGCCTGCAGCTGAAAAGATGCAACAACATGCAATGCATTGAAGGGAATAAAATGCATGATAAGCCACACATTTTCTCTTTAATATCCTGTCTGCAACAGACTTTTTGCTCATAGTTGGAAGTATCAGTGCACTTGACCTTTCAATAATCTCAATGTTGGAAGATTAAAAGGGGGTTTTAAAACCGTAAACCTTTCCAAGAACAAATCCATATATATTTCACTTGTGCTCTGGCTCTGTGTGTTGTTGCGCCTCCACAACAACAATACGGGACCTGGCCATTGTGGCCTTGTGTTTTCATATGGCCGTAAATTAAACATGTCCGAGCCGAGGCAGGCACTTGCTCTGCCGCAGGAAACACTTTTTCATCTACTAATGAATGTGCCTGAGGGGGTCCCACAAGGGGCTCCACTTCACCCCTCATTAGGCGGGTGCTGCCTCTGCCTTCATGCTGAGGAGCAACCTCCTAGAGAGGGGCCTCCCACTTCATCTGAACGTCCCACGCTCCCCTGCCCTGGACCAGTGGACTGCACTGCAGCGCGCTCGCTCTCTCTCTCCCTTCTTTCTCCCTGTCGATCTCTCCCTGTCTCCACTACTTCCCCCTCCCCAATAAGCAGCTCGTCTCATAGTCGCAGACCAGGGGTGAGAAGGACGGTCCGTGTTCCTAATGTCCTTTTAATGGCCTTTGTTTCTCTGTTATGGTTGGGATAATTACACACTGCTAATGTCCTCCTAGAGGTCTACTTCACTGTCTTCTTTTACAATACAAAGAGGATATTGTTTTGGATCGTATAATGAGGTAACAGGTTGACAACTTCATGCAAAACTGCACTGAGATCTCCCCTTTGTTCCAATCCTGCCATCTTCATTATGGTCCCGGACATAAGGGGCTTTGTGACAGGGCGCCGAGGGCCAGACGTGCTGTGTACCAGCTTTGGTGAGGAGCTGAGGAACTGTGAAGGAGCCCACGTCCTGCTCCGACTTAGAAGTTCCCTCCCACTGCAGTGTTGCAAATCCGAGTCCTGGCGGCCGTGAGGCGGCAGCAGAGGAGAGAGGGACGTACCGGCTGTCAGCTGACTCTCGGAGCCTTCACCACGGCTGCAGGAAGAGACGCTTGTTATTCCAGGGCTTTTGGGACGTGTTTATGCAATCATTAATCTTGCCAACTTGTTTTTGTGCCTGGGATTAGAGCCCCGCGGCGCATTCACCGGCACTCCGGCAAGCTCGTGCACCAAAAGGTAGCGACGAGCGCTCGGGCCATCCATCGTGTGCAAAAGCGTGCAAGGAGGTGAAGCTCGCTTTGCACATGGCTGCTTAATCCTGTCACGTCAAATAAAACCAGGCCAGTGTTTGTAGGACTATGAAAACAGCAGTGCAGGGGGAATGTGCCTCGCACGCTGTAAGCAGTCTGTGAACTCTGTGTGGCAGCAGACGCTCCTCGTGCACCCCTGTCGTCTAGGAATGCCTTTCATACGGTTTGCTACAACCGTCGGAGAGTGGGGTTGCTAAGCAGCTCCCACACAGTACGAGCAGAACTTTGTCATGGTTATTCTTGTATGATGATAATTTGTGGAGACCGCAACGTTTTAGACACATTTGGGGACAATTTGAAAGGTAATTGGAATGATTTCCCAAATAGTTTTTACTGCACAGAAACAAAGGGTTCATATGCAGTGACTATATATCAATATGTAAGTAGCTGCAGGTAAAAACAGAAGCCTGTAGAAAGGTTGGCTGCTTCTGGTTTCAGCTCTATCAAGCTCTGGATCTTTGAGCAGCCGGATTCAGTATCCCGAGCTAATGTAACAAGGCTCATTTGTCTCAATAACGCGTCCCTGGTAGTATCGGCTGGCCGTTGATGTCATTCATCTTCCCTGTCCTTGCCTGCTCTTTTTCAGCTGATGAAAACCGAAGACCTTCAAGTAGAATGTTAGAGGCGCTGCTAAAAGTGCTCCTCAGCTCAGCCGTAAAGAATACTGTTGAGCAACCGTGAGGCCGTGTGCAGCGTTCGTGAAACTCGTAGACAGTAACCTGCTCATGGTTTGGAGACTGACTTTTTAATGTTGGGATTACAAAGTATATATGTATATATATATAACATAAACAGGCTGCAGGAAAGGGTAGCTAACTGAAGACGTAGCTTAAGGGATCTGTTTTGTTATAAGGTTTCTGGGCATATTTTACCCTGAATGTTAATTTAAAGGAAACATGTACAAATCACAAATCACACACAAATTTCGAAAGGAGAACTTTTTATGTACACATACTGTACTTTATACTGAGCCCTCTGTATTTTCTTGTTTTGTATAGAGCTATTAAATGATCATTGTTTTTTAGGCCCTCCAATTGATTTCAAATGTTTTGGAATAAAGCTCATCTCTTGATTTATTAATGGATGTGCTGGCCCGCGCTGGCTTCAGCTGATGTCAACTCCAATGGAAACAGTGACTCGGGCCATAACTGCAGGCTTACGCTGAGCTTCCCTCTTCGATGGAGAAAATCAAGATCATGCATAAGTGAGTGCTGTCTACAGATTGCATGCTGCCATCGGAGTGAACAGCGCCAGCCTTTCTCCCTTCCGGCACACGTGCACGCCCTGCATGCGCACGCGGAGGAGGCGTGCCCTCCGGTCCACAGCACAACTGTGTTTGTCACTGCAGTCACAGACAAGAAGGGAATAGGTGGGGGAAGATAGATACAGGCAGGTGAGGGGGGATCTGAGCTCAGGTGGGGCAGACAATGGGAGCGGAGAGGAACGCCGGAGAAAAAAAGAAAAAAAAAAAAGGCCCTTCATGGCGCGCGTCTGCTCGGTAAACCGGGGCTTTTGTTGTTTCCCCCAGAGTGCAAGCGCGCAGACTCCCAGTCAAGAAGCTTGTCAATCTTTGCCACAACAGCACATAAATTAGTGCCCAAATTACCGTTACGCCAGTGGAGAGACGACACGGAGAGAGAGAGAGAGATGTCTTGTGCTGCGGTTTGGGAATACATCTTCCCTGCTCCCGCTCCCCCCTCGGAGAGGGTGTCAGAATGCACTTCAATAAGACAGTCAAGTAAATACAGGGAGAGACATGAAGAGAGACGCACTGCTGTGTTCTACAGGCAACTGTAGTTGGGCAGCGTTGAAATATTAATAGGCCTCACACAGAAAACAAACAAAAAGAGTGGAGTTCATCCCAAAAAATGCAGAGGGCAACGGTCCAGACCTGAGCTTAAAGAGAGTCACTGCTATAATAATAATAATAGGAAAGACTTTAAGAGCCCATCTCTTGAAACGGAAATATCTCTTCAAATATAGCTGGTCTCTAGTGAAGGGGGATCACAGCTTAGGCCGCTAAATGATTGCGGGGGGGAATTAGCAAGACGCAGCATAGATAGATCAAAATGTGTCAATTATGTCTTTCCTTTCTCTAATCCCTTTGGTCAGAATATATTTTTTTGATGACTTTGGCGTTTTCATACAGTAGGTTGGATGAAAGCGCTTTAAAGTGATGATACGGAGTTTTGGTCTGCAGGTGAATTTCTGTACCAGCGCCGTGTGTTTTCTTTGTGCTACACGCCTGCAAATAGTGTTAGAAGAGCTTTATGGTGATAGGCCGGCAGCCTTCGATCCCCAAACAAATAACACATTTATACCATTTTGCTTTTGCCGCTGGCGTTCAAATAACATTTCTTCTGCTGCTTAAATGGGAATAAAAAGTATTGTGTTGTGCGACTTCACGTGACAGCAGAACCCTGGCAGAAGAAAAGAGGCAGGATTGTGATTCCAGCTCTTGTTAGGCTGTCGTCTCCCCCCCGTTAGATCTGACTGTCATGGGGAACCGTTTAAAGGAGGCTCTTTCCCAACCGTCAGCTGATCTCCACCGCCGAATGGGCAGAAACGAATAGCTGCACATTTGCCAGCCGGTTTTCGGTGCCTCCAGTGTTTTCGTGTTGATCCATGTGTGCAGTCCTGAGAGAAGGCGAGTGCCCTCATAAGCTTTTGTTTGGTTTTGTTGCAGAAATATTCTTGACATGGGCTGTATTAACAGAGGGTTTTCTTTTTTTTTTTTTTTTTTTTTTTGATCGGACAAGAATTGTTAATCTGCCCTTAACGCTGTGCCCTGTTCAATTCCTTACATAATCTCTGACATGAGCCCGCTGGCTTGCGTCACTCTGTCATTGACAGCTGTCAACACAACACGGCCCGACGCACACAAATACACACTCGCTCACACGCGCGCAGGGAAGCGAATGTGTTTCTTCTCTCTAACTGGTTCACATGCTTTCTTTCTTTGTAAATGAGCCAATGGAGAGAAAAAAAAGAGGCTTTGCGCAGACAGAAGGGAATAGAGACGCCCCGATCTCAGACCTCATTTATTCTACATATCTATCATGAATCATCAGGCCATGAGAAAATGGTCCAATCGAGTAATGGGTTAAGCTCTGCGCATTATGAGGCCTGGGCATGGGTCTGTAATGTAAGGGATAATCGTAATCCTTAAACGTTATGTCAGTAGTCCAAGGGTTCAGTGGAAACAGCCAGGAGATTTTGACTGGTGATTTTCCATGTTTGCACAAGCTCGGAGGATATTCTTTTTTTATTTATAATATTTGTTTTACCAGCATGCCACATCTCAAATTAAAACAATACAATTATGATCATTTATATCGTCATTCTGTGGATGTTTAAACATCAAACTACTAATCGTTGTTTTTTTCCTCTGTTGTGACATCATTTTTGAAATATTTCCCACGTTTTCCATTCATTATTTCTCAGCTTCACAGTTTCATCATGTCTTGTGAATCCTTTATAGCATTTAATGAATCAATACTACATTTGCGGTGTTCTTTCTGTCAGTCGCTTTCTATGCGATGCTCAAACTAAGACGTGGCCCCTTTTGGTAAATTGTTCTGGCCGTTCACATCTGAGCGTCAGTTCCCAGGTCTTCCATGGGCTGCCGTGGGATCTCAGGGCTGTGGAGAAGACGCTGAGGGCACCGGTGAACACGCAGAGCCTCGGCTGCCCCCATTGTGCATGTGCTCTGAGTGACACGTCATCCCCCTCAAAGGGCCCGCTGGTGTGGTGAATCAGTGCCCTTGAACTGCTCAACCACAGACGGACAAAGAACAAGCTGTGGCATTGGGCTTGACTTGTCTCCTCGCTCTGCCATGCCCATTGTCCAACACACCCGCGACGGTCTGCAATGCTGCATGCAGGAAATTGCTCACCAGCCGCCGCCCGGCCCTCGCCGCCATGAGTGTGCTTCGATTGTGCTGCAGTGCGATTCACGCGTAATCTCGGCGTCTCGGCAGGTGTCTTTGAAGTGGCCGGCGTGCCGAGGCCATCTCGGATTCTGCGAGGAGCGCGGTGGCTGCTGGGACGGGCTCTAGCATGGCCGCCCCTCTGACTGTCGCCTGGCTTTGATGTCGTAAACAGTGCAGTGCTTGCTGGCAGGGAAGCGCGCATGGAGGGAGGGAGGCAGGCGGGCGCAGTGAATGGGATCAGTGGCGCTGCTGCGCTGGTCAAGCTCAAGCAAGCCGGCAGCTGCCTGTTTCACAACAAGAGGCAGTTAACTACCGCAGCTCATGTCAATAGATTTGTAAACAAACAAAAACATTTAGAGAGAAATGCATGTACATTTTGAATAAGGATTCCCAAGGATAATGTTTAAATCATCATCAACAACGTTGTTAAACCCTATGAAAGGTCGCAGGATTTTAGAACATGCGCGTATTGACTGAAGGTCTTCGTGGTGTACTTGATCTGCTTTTTCATTGCTGGGGATTTATTCTCCTTGACCCCTCTCCACGTCTTTTTTTTTTTTTTTTTTTTTACCATAACTTATCCTTAAATAGATGTTCAGACTTTCTTCTTTGAAATTGCCGCTCCAGAGACAAACCCCTTTTACTGTTGAGTGCACTGAGCATTGGAGTGGGGTTGGCGGGTGAGGGCTGTGTGCTCTGGGTCTCTGCCGCCAACCCTGGCACCCTCGTGTCTCTGACCATCGCCTTCACCTGATTTGGCACAGCCTCAGTGAAGGCGGGCGAGAGCCCAGCCAGCTCCGCTTCTTTGGGAGAGATGAAGGCATCTCACGGCTATACTGTGGGGGGGGGGGGGGTTGCTAGCAGCCGCAGCCTAAGCCTGGAGCTATCAGAGGCTGGAGCTCAGAGCCAAAAGCCTGTGGGCTGGATGGGGTGGGTGGAAGAAGCTTGGCTTAACTTGGCAGGACAACCACAGCCACAGCCCTGGACTGCCACCCAATGGCCGGGGTCTGTCAATGCAGCCTCTAGCTCACTGCAACCACAACTAGTCATAATTACGGCTTCAGTTGTTGTGAGTGCACGTCAGAACAAATTATGTAAGTAAAGGTGGCTGAAGACGCTATAGGAGTTGAAACGCACTGTACGGCTAATGCACATGCAGGGAGAACACCAAAACAAACAATCGAGTGCACTCGTACAGAGATAGACCTAACCCAAGTAACGAGGCACAGTACACAGTGAGCAATAGATTAATTATGAATTAACCCTCTACGTTTAGGTTGTCGCCCCCTGTCTGGATTTCACTCTAATCCGGGCCGACAAGGTGCAATGCCCTCTATTGTTTGTGTGTGTGTGTGTGTGTGTGTGTGTGTGTGTGTGTGTGTGTGTGTGTGTGTGTGTGTGTGTGAGAATCACAAATCGCATGAGGTGTCTGGAGGAGAACTAATTGTGCATGTTCACTACTCTTTTGTTCATTTTACTAAAATGTAGGCTAATTCCATGTAAACATGGCCGGTGTTGTTGACTCCAGCAGCGCGAGGAGAACAGACTCTGATTCCTGGATGAATGGAGTGCGGCGGCGGGGTTACTGGATTAGGGGCTCTGTGTTAAGGGGCTCTCTCCCGGGCGCGCCTCAGGGACAAGGACATTATCCACATGACACATTACAAGCTCGTAGGCAGATGATTAAAATGGGTTACGGGATCTTCGGATTGAACTTGAGCAGAAGAACTTATGATCTGATCAAACTAGTTTAAAGAGGTTGGCTGTTAAGGTGTAGGAGGGATATGTGAAGCTTCGAGTCTGATGAAGACACAGTCGGGCCTTTTGCTGGAGGGGAAAGGCTGATGTAACTCTTTGACATCAAATGTACCACCACTTTTTTATTTATCATTTTTTACTGCATCTTATTAAAGCAATACCATAGTATTCCTCCCCTAATTGGTAACGGCTGGTGTTGCAACAGCTCCACTAGCTCTGATTGGCTGGTTGCAGGAAGCCGCCACAATGTGCGAAAATATCCTGAGGTGATCTTTCCTCGATTTAGATCAGATAAGGGTGTTTGTCTGCCGCTGCAGTGTGTGAGTTGGGATGGTGGAACTGCGAAGTTGGGGATGTGGAGGAGGGGCTATGATAGAGATCTCTACATCAGTGTTTTTCAACCAGTGTGCCGCGAGAGGCTGTCAGGTGTGCCGTGAAAAAAATCATTTTTTACATACTGTCACTTCATTGGTGAAAAAAAGAGCCAACTTGTGTGTTTGTGTGTGTCGTCGCGCTGTTGGTGGTATGAAGGCTCAATACTCCCCTCTGCCTGTGGGTGGCGGTACGCAGCGTAATTAATAGGCAGATTTGCTGAGGCGACAATTTAAAAAAGTGAGATTAAGAGATACCTGGGCATAAAGCCTGTGCCATCTTGGCATTATGATGATGTTACCTTTAATAAAACACAACAAATAGAACACGCGTTTCCCTGATTTCTTTCAGCATGAGCATAATATTCTCTATGTTTGGGATTGATTTTCATATCATTTCCGGTTGTTGGTGTGCCATGAGATTTCTTCTGTGTCTTAAGTGTGCCTCTCTGTCCCTCGTCCTCCGTGGCGGGTGACATAATATACATAGAGGCCGTATTGGCCGCTACCGCCTATTGGCACCGACGAGAAATGCAGCCGCCAACTTGGAACGGTCCTCCGCTCTGCTCAGTGTCATCTGTTTGCAGGTGCAATCAGCTGTGAGCGCATTCAATTAATCATACCTCACTGAACACCCAACTGATTTTCACGTGTTGTTTGCTGCAAAGGTCATACATGCAGCTATGACACAGGGCACATAGTTCGGCGTATTTTAATATTCATTGTGGACTTAACAGTAACCAATATAGAATTAGAAATAAAATGAATTGAATATTTGCAAGCACACACAAATAACTTCAACAGAACGCCGGGTGTTTGCACCAAAGAGGGTCTAACTAACTAACTATCACACACACACACACACACACACATACACATACCACTGGAATAGGACTGTCTTGCAGAGCTTCTTTCTCGTGTTTCCTTTTTGCAGTTCCAGAGTGGTGAGTTTGGCAATGTGGTGCAGCCTTAGCTTGAGAAACACAGACACAACCTTATAATAATAATAAAACTTTTTTTTTTAAATAATACATATTTATATAGCACTTTACACAGTGCTGAAAGACCCTTTACATAACAGACAAAACAATAATATACAAAGATTAAAATATTTTTAAAAAATAAGATAAATCAAACCTTTACTGTGCCTTGTGATGGAATTACTAGGCCGCCGTGGTTTTTTCAGGGCTAGAAGGTGGTAACTCTTGTCAAATGAAGCTGGTACAGCATCTCTAACCAAGCTCGCACGGCACACCTCACAGGACAGCTTTCGAAAAATCTGCCAGACTACAAACACTGCTATGTAGACCAGAGCATTTTCCACCAGACCACCAAACCGAGTGGGGAGACTGTGGTCACACACAAGGGCTGAAATGTTGGCGAATGGAGATGGGTGTTCTTCAGCAGTTTCAGCAGAGGACATCTCCACAGCAGACAGGGACACAGTGTCGTCTTAGGCTGCCACATTGCCTGTCTCACCAGGTGAAACACCACACCGAACCATCAGACGGCGGAAGATTGCCTGGAACTGGCGTGTCGTTGGATTGTTTTTCCAGCTGACGAAAAACAGACACACAATACATACACGTTCTCAGCAGGAAACCGATGGATTGCCTACTCCAGGTAGGGAATGTGTCCTTACCCCAAGTGAAGGAGTTCAAGTACCTCGGGGTCTTGTTCACGAGTGAGGGGAAGATGGAGTGTGAGTTTGGTCGGAGAATCGAACAGCGAGGGCGGTGTGCACTCGCTTTACCGCACCCGTTGTGGCGAAAGAGAGCTGAGCCGGAAGGCAAAGCTCACCGATCTACTGGTCAATCTTCGTTCCTACCCTCACCTATGGTCATGAAAGATGGGTCATGACCGAAAGAACTAGGTCACGGGTACAAGCGGCCGAAATGGGTTTCCTCAGGAGAGTGGCTGGCGTCTCCCTTAGGGATAGGGTGAGAAGCTCAGCCATTCGCGAGCTCAGCCATTCGCGAGGAGCTCGGAGTAGATGTATTAGGCGTCGAAGGAGCCAGTTGAGGTGGTTTGGGCGTCTGGTGAGGGGATGCCCCTGGGGCGCCTCCTGGGAGGTGTTTCAGGCATGGCCAGCTGGGAAGAGGCGGGGAAGACCCAGGACTAGGTGGAGAGATTATATCTCTGCACTGGCCAACAGGCCTTGGGATCCCCAGTCAGAGCTGGTAGATGTGGAAAGGGAAGTTTGGGGTCCCCTGCTGGAGCTGTTGCCCCCGCGACCCGACCCCGGATAAGCGGTTGAAAATGGATGGATGGATGGACAATACATACCTTACTCACAAAACATAACACATTTATTTTGTATGTATTGTAATCAAAGAGCACCAACCCTACCTGATGCTCTGATTGAATTAAATAGGAGCTCCAAGTGATCCTGGCTGAACCTGTAGGTGAGCACATACTGCTGAACTTGGAGCAGTTCAGGAATCATCAGCATCAACGTGTCGAGATTTATGACAAATCTGATGACTAACAAGTACCTGCAAAAAAAAAAAAGATCTTTATTGCTCTGATCATGGCGAAACAAGACCCCCTAGGAAAGCACCATGTGATGTTGTTCATTCAAAGCAGTAAAGTGAATTTTCCATCTCATCCATCAGTAATCTGTAATCACCCATTCTGAGTGCTTATCACAGGGTGCAAACTCTGAAAATGAAAATGGTAAGCAGCTACCAGGGCGGATAGATAGTGGTTGCATCCATGTTTTTAGGAATGAAGGATCAGTTTCTTGTTGAACTTATACAGTATACTTGTAGATGGTGGAACAATAATCGTAATTGCAGAACTGAGAGAACAACACATGCAATACCTACCTTTTTGACACCTACATGTACTTGATGTTGTGTAATACATACCATTTGAAACATCTGGGACCTGAAACACATACAAGACAATTCCTGCTGCATTACAGGGAACAACGGGAGCATCTTAGGAACGCGATGCTTAAGGGAACAACGAAAGCATCTTAGGAACGCGATGCTTAAGGGAACAACGAAAGCATCTTAGGAACGCGATGCTTAAGGGAACAGAGTGTTGTTGAACTCATGTCATCAACTTAACAAGCACTATTTAAATGGACCTCTTGGATCGCTGAAGGGGTGTTCCATCTTTGGTCACTAAAGTGAGCAAATATGTCCTGGCTCCTGACAAAAATGCTTTCCTCTATCCAATTCGAAGCACCCAAGGGAGCTTTGAATCCTTTGGCACGAGGATTGCGTCCATTCATTGTATCGAACAGCCTGTCAATAATCTACAAAGAAATATCAGCATTTAAAATCAGTATCATTGCAGGGTTTTCCTTAGTTATCATAGTGGAAATCAAAACTCATCTATTCAAAATATAGAGAGAACACAGTACATATTTATAAACTATATGCTCAACAGGCAAAAATGCATGTTGATTCATTGATACCTGTACTTGATTCTATAATTCCTAATGTATTACCTCAATGAATTCTGCCGTGCCTCACAATCCATAAACTGAGAGTACCCAAGATCCCTCATTGTGCGGAGAGCAACTGACACAGAGCGACTCAGTGTCTGTGCAGCCGGGGACACCCTCATCTTGTGGTTCTCAAAGTAGACATGTTTGTCTGTAATTTTATTGGCAGCATGCAGTTCATCCTTTTTTTGCGCATCATTGAGATGATTGATGTACCTCCAGTTGATCTGTCCGGTGGTCGTTGCAATTGGACTGTATGCCTGCAGAGTAAGAATCAGTCACTGTTCAAACAAGTACAAAACCAAAATGTTGATTATCAAGTCCAACCATACCTGTGCAAATGGACAGACAACTGTTACAACAACTATAACTGTTAGCAGCAGAGACATAACTTGTACAAATAAGTCAAACAACGATCATCATTCACCTGCAACATATTACGTGCCAACTTGAGCATGTGGCAAGCGTCCATCATTACAAATACCCTCTCACCAGTCACCGGATGCGGGAAGCTGGTTTGAAGCGGCTCTCGTGGGTCTCCCTTCAGCTCACACCCAAGTTGGTTGCACATACTGACATTGGAGGCATGCCCATCCATTGTCACACATACCACTCGAATTCCCTGTGCATGGAGCTCCTCCAAAGCATGACTGAGAAGTACCATTTGCGTTTCTGGAGAGAGAGACTTGGTCAGGAAGTAAGCAATGGGAGCCTTCCAATGTCCTTGTCGGCCAACTACCATGAAAACAAGAGCCTCAGTAGCAACATCAGTCTCACTGTTTCCATCACCCATGTCTACAAAACCAGACATTGACTGGGTATGTGGATTATATTAAACATGTTTTCTGATGGACATGGCATCCAACATGAGTGAAACACATCTATATTTAGCCTGGTCTCCCTGGCATCTTCTCTCGAGCATATCCAGCATCATCTTGTTTAGGCCAGGCTTTCCATCCACCAAACGCAGCCACCGGTAAAAAAAATAATAAGAGAGAATAAGCTATTTAACGTGTTTGCATCAGTAATTTCCAAAATCCAATTCAACCAGACAACATTAAGCCTACCTGTGTAATGTATGTGGATGTGGGAGGGGGAAATGTTTAGTCTCTCTGAGGTATTTGTATGCCTTTGGACCATGTAGATGGCGCGTGAGCGCAAACTCTCTGTAGTCCTTTGTGTACTCTTGGCCCTGCTTTGCCATGAGGTCTATCTGGAGATCTGAAAGTTTTAAAATGAATAAGTCCCCTTCAGATAATAACTAAGGAGTTTAATAATGGGAGTATTAATTACATGTACATGAATTTCAACTTGCTAATTTGTCTTACCGGAGTAGAATTCAAGCTTCTCTTTGAGCTCTTCATTAATGAGGTTCTTTTCCCTCAACTCCCTCAAAATACTCTTCACAGTGATCTTTGCCCTCTTTTCTCTGGCCATGGCATTCTTCTTTTCTCGCTCCAGACTTTCCACTCTTGCCAAGGCTTCATTGAGTCTAGTCTTAAGAGCGGTAGGAGAAGCAGGCAAGGCATAACCATGATCCTAGTTGAAAAAGAGATGAACATGTTTGAGTGAAGTTTTATTTTACAAACATCACTTTGACACTACTAGTTTATGGCCCACATTCCTACTTATAGTCATCACCTCTCAAAGCCACTGCCAGCACCGTATGTGTGTGTGTCAGGAATGCATGTTCAATGTGTCTTCAATTGTGTGTTGTATGGGTTTGTGAGTGTGTTTAATATGAGTGCAATGAAAACGGAAGATTTGGGAGAGTGTACACAAAAACATTTCACAAAGAAGCCTATTTTCTTTCTTCACATTTCTTATAACCTTTCTTAAACAAAACTCCTATGTTGATGAATATTTTTGATGATGAACCAAAGTTGCTGAAATTGTAAATAGGATTGTTTGTAAACCATTCTAAAGTCAGATGTTCTGTTGCCTTTATTTTAAGTAAGTGGGATGGGTATGAGATACGAGAGGTATCTTACTTTTGTTGAATTACATGTGAATAATACACTGTGTTGGGCAAGTTGCTTTCACATCAGTTACTCTGCCATGAATAAAGCTTCACTACACAGTGAAATGCAGCAAGCTAAGTATCACAAACACAGCAGTAGGCTAGTTCACTACATAGCAAGCTACTTTAAGATGCGTTAATTCCATATGACAAGAAAGTTGTGTGGCTAATGTTATAGCAGTAATAGGTTATATTTCTACAATAACATTATTGTGTCCGTTTGAATCTAAGTGTTATGGAATATTACTTATCAAGTCTCAGTTCATAATCATGTGAAAAACAGCCGGGGAAGTAAACATAGCCAAGCTAGCTGACTGCGATTTCACTACAGTAAGATACTTGCTCCTTCTCTACTCTCTGGTAATATTGTTTTCACAAAACAACAAATAGGACGGTAATATTAAATCTTACTTAAATCTTACCGTGGCCGCCGAGCACTTTCAACTCTCAGCGCAAGCCCCTCCCACTGCGGTGGACATGCTTTGAGTCCTCGTGGCCGCGGTTGACTCACTCCCGGGGGTTGTTGCGGTTTTGAAGTTTTTAGAGGCTTCGTGGAGGCTCCTCGTGATGCTAGACAGACTTTTGACAGCAAAATGTTGATTGATTTATTTGACTTTTTTTTTCATGCCTGCAGCTCAAATCGAAATAATTCCCTGCAAGATCTGTGGAGACAAATCATCAGGCATCCATTACGGCGTGATAACATGTGAAGGCTGTAAGGTGAGCATCAAGAGACCGGAGCCGTCATGGGAAGCACTGATTGTGAGGGTGTGGGGGGGACATGATATCTGTAAGACATTTGAAGAGGTACCGAAAGTTGCTTGATAGGAAAAACATTTACAAATGTTGCTGAAGTTTTACAGCGATTTGCATAGGGACTGCGTGTAGACACAAAGAAAGCGATCATTAAAGTGGTCAAGCACCACAGAGGACATCAAAACAGGCACAATTAGTAGGACAAAGTCATCCATCTGCCTGGCTCTGAAGGAAAGTGAAAAGACACACGTCTTTTCACTTTCCTTCTTCTTTTTTTTGCTTCCGCTGCAGCTTGCTCTTCTTGAAATAAAATGATCAAAAGGAAAGTTCTTTGAATTATAGCAGATTGTTGGCTGTTTGCTACAGTGTTGCTTCCATTGAAGGCGCTTTTTGTACTGTTTCAAATGCGCCAGCCATTCAGAGAGGGGAATTTTGTTCTTAGAGTGTATTCTTGTTCCAGCGCTTGTCACCAGGCACATCATTAGCATTCCTCAGCCAGCCTGCACCTTTACTGTTTGCTCCTGTATGTGTGTTTGCGTCTGTCTGTCTGTTTGCGTGAGTGTGTGTGAGTGTGTGTGCGTGAGTGTGTGTGTGTGTGTGTGTGTGTGTGCGTGCGTGCGTGCATGTGTGTGTGTGTACAGAGAGCGCGAGCGGGTTGGCTAAGCTCCCTCAAACAGGAGCTGGAAGGAACAAAACAGGAAAGAACAAACTGCTGAAATCTATCTTTAATGATTGCTAATTAGTCCAAAGCAGAGAGGCCTTTAATGATATGTGCGAGTACAAAAGTTTGGACCATAAATCATAGCATTATTAAAGAGTGCTGCTTGTCACTGGCAGTTATAGCCTAACGCATCACCGTTAGACATGCAATGATCGTGCATGTAAACAGCATAACCTGCACGTACTGCTGATTTACTTCCATACCTGTTTCCTTAATGGCTTCCATTATAAAGCAACTTGGCAGCTGTCAGCTGTTTTCTTGTAATTAAACAGCCAATGAGCAGCTAATTAAGACATATGTGTATGGAACAGAAGAGTGGGGCATGTTAATGATGTGCTGGAATCGATTCATTAAGTCAAAGGATGAGGAATCCAGTCGGTGTGCGCTCGCGATCCGTCCGCGCTGCACATGCCGGTGCTGCGTTAATCAACACTAATAGCCCCAGTGAAGAAAAATAGCATCCACTGTTATCGTTCCTACCCAAACACACAAACATACGCTGCATACACTGGTGAAATAAAACACCATTTGAACGGCCGATTCAACAGCCAACAGCAGCAGTATTGTCTAATCTGTTTGGCAGCAAATAAAATCAAAGTATCAGTAGCAGGAAGACAGTAAATCATTACCAGTCACCTGATGGCATTCACTAAATATGCACTAAAAACCCCAATGAAACTGATCCTTCAGTCCCAGAGCAGTTCTCCTCCCCACGGCGGCCCATCCAGTGACCCAAAGCGATTGCGTGCCCCTTTTCTGTTCAGGGCTTCTTCAGGAGGAGTCAGCAGAGCAATGCGGCCTACTCCTGCCCCCGTCAGAAGAACTGCCTGATCGACCGCACCAGCCGCAACCGCTGCCAGCACTGCCGGCTGCAGAAGTGCCTGGCGGTGGGGATGTCACGAGATGGTGAGTGCTTGATGGGAGAGTGGGTGGGCGGGCACGGCAATGGGAGGGGGGGAGGGGGGTGGCGCATGTTGAATCAGGGGAGGTGAAGAGCTCAGTTTCAAGCGCCTGTGTGGGCAAGAATGTGCTCTGCTGGAGTGTGTTTGGAGCGCTGCTTCGGGGACACTGGTGGACTCTGGCCTCCGTGTGAAGGCGGGCAAGAGGGGAAAGGATTTACTCAGGGGATCAAAAGATCAATGACATTTCATGAAGGTATTGTTTATTTAGGGCTCAGTATTTATTACGACAAACGAGGCAGGAATATATCTGTTTATTTTGAATTTAAAAAATGAGGAAGGACTGGATGAGAAAGTCAAATACAAATTAAAAAGGAAGAGGACGTTGTTTTTGTAAACTGTGTGCAATTTCTCTGTTGCAACTTAAAGCTGCTTTTATGTGTCTTTATTGTCATCTGGCCCCCACATACCATTGATGGCATGTTACTAACTACTGACATTTGAGTACAAACACACGGATAATGAACTCCTTTATTCTCCAAGAGACACGACAGACACGTCCCAAGCAAATGATGACATGAACACATGCTAAGACGTCAGTCCGTGTTGTCTGCCAGTAGCAGGTGAGGTGCTTTGTCTGTGGGACTAATTTGTTGCTGTGATAGAAACTAGGTTTGATGAAATAGGAGGTTGTTAGAGGATGTCATTAGCGCCGCTGCAGCTGTGACGCTGTAATGGGAGCACACAGGTGGGGATTGTGTGCGGGAGGGCTCTCGCTGTGCCAGGCTGGTCCAGACTGGACCAGTCCAGTCTGAGCTGAGAAGATAATATCAGAACAAAGCAGATCTATGTGCTTTTTTTTTTTTTTATTAAACCCACACAGGAATTCACACAGACAAGGCTGAACAGACACGGCCGTCTCTCTATGCTAATTACTTAAATTCAGTTACGCACAGCCGTGCATATTCATGCATACGAATGAACACAGACGTACATTAGCACTTGAGTGGCTTTGCGTACCCAGACGCATGCACATATACGCACACATATATATATATATATATATATGCACACACTCAGGACAGACGAAGGTGACTCTTGCTTTCACTCAACACACCAGAGCCCATCTGCCCGCACCCTCCTCCTCCTCCTCCTCCTCCTCCTCCTCCTCACCGCTCCACTCACTTTCCCCTGGGCCTCGACAAGAACACACACACACACACACACACACACACACACATTTAAACACAATGTGACCGGCTGACATACTGCCACACACCCAGAACTCTGGCCAAGGAGTCACAATCTCCACCACCAGTGGTTAGTCCTGAAACCTTGAAACAGGAGGCAGCGACTTAGCACGTCTCATGTTTGAGTGGCTGGTAAGCTGTAAGTCAATTCATCACTTCCCACTTCTGCCTCTCCACAAATGAAGCTGTTTATCATTTTTTTTTAATAATCTCCTTAGTGAAATCCAACGAATAGTGTAAGCAGATAGATAATAAAATTTATTCGCAGAGCCAAAGCCGGGCTTTTTCTAAACATAACTGTTATCTGTTAGTGTCTATAAAATTATGAAATTAGGTTTGTTTATGTTGGTAATTCCTCAATAATAAAATAAGTACAGTAAAGTATCTAATAAGACAATTATCCAGCTAACTTGGGGTTTCACAGTGTTGTGATGTAATGCAATGCTTCACTCGAGAGTAACACGTGTTTTGTCCCGCTAACCACAGCGGTGAAGTTCGGCCGCATGTCGAAGAAGCAGCGGGACAGCCTGTACGCTGAGGTCCAGAAGCACCGGCTGCAGCAGCAGCAGCGGGACCACCAGCAGCAGCCCGGAGAGGCGGAGTCGCTCACGCCGACCTACGGCCTCTCAGCCAATGGCCTCACCGAGCTCCACGACGACCTCAGCGGCTACATGGACGGTCACACCCCTGACGGCAGCAAACCGGACTCGGTGGTCAGCAGCTTCTACCTGGACATCCAGCCGTCTCCTGACCAGTCAGGCCTGGACATCAACGGCATCAAGCCGGAGCCCATCTGCGACTTTGCCCCCGGTTCTGGCTTCTTCCCTTACTGCTCCTTCACCAACGGAGAAACCTCCCCCACCGTGTCCATGGCTGAGCTAGGTAAGTGGCAGGACGGAGGCAAGGGGGGAAGGGGGGGGCGAGATGGAGAGACAGCAAAATGGAGGGGAGGAGGGGGATAACTCAACCGTGGGGCAAACGACACAAAGGTTGCTTAAAATAGCAGGAGGTTGGAGACTCATCTCCAACACTCATTAAAAGAGCCTCTTTTTTGTAATTAGTTTCCATTAATTAGGGCCAATCAGGATCCAGCAGGGCAGGCGTCGAGGGAAATCATTTTTTTTCGGCTCCCCTGTGCCCAGGAACTCCTTTTAACAGATGTGTTTTCAAAACCATTTAAATTCTTATACTCAATATTTCTCTCAGAGAAAATGTGACTTTTGTTTCAGTGAGCAACGTGGCGCCCCTCCTCCTCGCCACGCATGTGTGTCATAACTAGATTGGCTGTGCCTCAATCTTAAGTTATGAGCTTCCTGGAGGCATTGAAAGGAAATGTCAACAAGCCTTTTCCCAGTCCCCCAAAAAAAAAAAAAAAAAAGCCCACGCGTATCCGCCTCTCCTCCTTTTCCAAAGGCTCAGTAAATAAATCTTCTTTTCCTGTGGCACATTGTGGCATATCACCAATGAGGGCTTCCCTTTCACACATCCGTGCAGAGTAACATTCACATCTCAACCGTGATCGTCTTGCATTGCAGAGCACCTGGCCCAGAACATCTCCAAGTCACACATGGAGACATGTCAGTACCTGAGGGAGGAGCTGCAGCAGATGACCTGGCAGGCCTTCCTGCAGGAGGAGGTGGAGAGCTACCAGAGCAAGGTACCGCCAACCCCGTCCGGGCCTTTTGCCGGCCCTCCACAGCAGCGACAGTTATCGAACCCATTGTTTTAAAGCCGATAACCCATTCTCTGTCCTCTGTCCTATCTGTCCTCAGCCCCGGGAAGTAATGTGGCAGCTGTGCGCTATCAAAATAACAGAGGCCATTCAGTATGTGGTGGAGTTCGCCAAGCGCATCGACGGCTTCATGGAGCTGTGTCAGAACGATCAGATAGTGCTGCTGAAAGCAGGTATGACAGCCTGTCAACATGGCCTGTTGCCGTCAAACTCAACCCCCCCCCCCCTTCTCCTCTGGCATTGTCACAAGAGCGTAGCTGACCTGACTGCACAAATTCCTCCTCTTCGCGCACGCAGACAGTGTCACAGAGAGGAGACCCCCACCCTGCCACTTTCCTCTCTCCGCCTGGTTCGCTCCGTGTTTTATTCTCTTTCATTCCGGTCATAGCAGGGACGGACACGGCATTAGATAAGCAATGCATTCTTGATAATACCTATCATGACTGCTGCCATTCCCCTCTCATTCCTCGGACACCCATGATGTCTGCTTATTCAAACTGCTCTCAACGAGACAGCCTTGGCGAATATTCAACGCGGCGATGGCTGTGTGCACACGGTGAACTATATTTACGCATAAATACAGGTGCCGGAGCACACATGCAGCAAACGCCCACCTCTCTTGGGTCTTTCCTTGAGTATTATTGACATCAGCACAGCCAATATGAATAATGAAATAATGAAATAAAGACCGAGATCCCTTGTCAGACATGACATTTAAAACAGTTGCATCTCCCTCAGAGGCAGTAATGGCTTCTGTTACATTCCTGTGATCCTCTTATCAACTCAGAGTGTACAACATTGTACGGTAGAATAAATTCCCCACCTATCTTGCTAAATAAAGGTTGAATGAATAAACACCGCCGCTATTGAATGAAGCTCAATTTGTTATCTGGCATGTCATTACAGGAGAATAGCCTTCTGTCTATGATATTATTATCTGCAGAGGATGGTTTTTTTTTTTTTTCTCTCCCTCTGACAGCAGGCGTCTTCGTGTCAAAGTGGTTGTGCTACTCACGTGGTAGAAGAATAGCACAAAGCACGGCCGTGTGTTTTGCATCCTTTACTGATGTGTAACTGTTGGGGGGGGGGAAAAAGAAACAACGCTCAGATTCCGCATCTTGTTCCTGTCTGTCTCCGTAGGCTCTTTGGAAGTCGTGTTCGTCAGAATGTGCCGTGCCTTTGACTCGCAAAACAACACCGTCTATTTTGATGGAAAGTATGCCGGACCTGATGTGTTCAAATCATTAGGTGAGTACAGTGTGTGTGCGTGTGTGTGTATGTGTGTGTGCGTGCACATACGTGTGCGTGCTTGAACACGTTGGCATGTTTTGATCTGTATGCTGCCGTGTAGACTAAGCACTCATCCCTGCCTCACCTGGCAGCGCTGTCTCTTCAATGGACTACGACCTCGGAGACACGAGTGAGTTTCTTCTGTGGAATAAATAAAAAGCCCGTCGGCAGTCGGGCTCATCAACAGAGCCCGGTCCCCCACTCAGTGATACTATAACATCCCAGGCGGTCAATCGTGTTTGACTGCCGTTCATACTGCACATGCCGGATTTCTAACTGTCTTTTTATCAAAAACTTTGTCACTCGTCACTTTGTTACTTGTTCGTTAGTGCACTTTATGCTTAATATTTTTTAACTCTTTTAATATTTTACATTTTTAACTTTAACTTTATTCCCTTGTTTTATACTAACCCATAGCCTTATTCTACTAACCCATAACATTAGCATTTCAAAACTCTGTAAAAGCATCGCCTGCTCTGCTTAAGACGCTCCCATGTGCTGTCAGCATGCCGCTCTTTTTCATTCCTCCCCCTTCCTCTCCTCTCCCCCGTGTGCCTCTCTCCCAATAAAGATCAAGGGTGGATGTTGTTCTTTGGTCTTCCTCGTGCTAAGCCCTCTCTCTGTGTCCTTTGCTGTGGCAGGCTGTGACGACTTGATCAGCTCCGTCTTCGAGTTTGGGAAAAACTTGTGTTCTATGCACCTGTCTGAGGATGAGATCGCCCTGTTCTCCGCCTTCGTGTTGATGTCTGCTGGTAGGTGTCACTCACAGTGCAAAGAGGAAAAAAAAAAAAAGTTAGACACACAGCCGCCCAACACAAAGAACGTGGTCGCCCTCCTGTTTTCCTCAGTTAGTACCTGATATTGGTGCAACTGCGTCATTAAGGGGCTTTTAGGCAGTGTGTTAAAAACAAACGGTCAAATTCATCTCCCTTCCAGACCGGTCTTGGCTCCAGGAGAAGGTGAAGGTGGAAAAACTCCAACAGAAGATTCAGCTGGCCCTCCAGCACGTCCTGCAGAAGAACCACAGAGAGGACGGTATACTTACAAAGGTAAAGCGTGACGCAGTACACGTCCATTCAGTATCCCTGGAAGTAGCTGCCTGATAAACATGTCACCTCAATCACCTACTGTTTGGGGTATTCATCTGCCGACCATCAACCATTTCCTTTGATTAAGCATACACACGGTGCACAGGGGGAGGCCTTCGTAACGTTTGCCTAAATGCTTTTTTAGCAGCGGAAGAAGTGGCAATTCATCAGCTCCATATGAGGTGTCAGGTTTGCCTGAGCGCTTGTCTCAAAATGTACAAGTCTGTCTACCCCTGTGCGCGAGGGAATACACTGTGGGGCGGGATGTTTTTCCACCACCATTGCTCCATGTCCTTGCCTCGGTGTGAATCTAAACCGCCTGTCTCCTTTCTCTCCACAGTTGATATGCAAAGTGTCGACGCTGCAAGCGCTGTGCAGTAGGCATACAGAGAAGCTTACGGCTTTCAAAGCAATATATCCAGACATTGTGCGTGCCCACTTCCCCCCCTTATACAAGGAGCTGTTTGGATCAGACTTTGAGCAGTCCATGCCCGTTGACGGGTAGCAGCCCTGCCAGGTGCCACTGTGCCCACCGTAGGGGAATGTGGAGGAGGAATCTGAGACACTTTATTGGTGCCCTGCACAAAACCAGAGCGGACAGATGGCACGCTGTTCAACTTCTTCTTTTACTTTGAAGGGGAGGGCTTAGGGAGTTGATTATTAAGGTTTACTTTATTGAGTTTAGTTCTCTTTTGGAAGGCTTGTGGGACTTGACATGAAGAGATTGGGACAAATGATTTTCTGTGTTGTTGAACTTGACCCTATTTTGCGCATTTCTATGATTCACTTCATGTTATTCAAGCGTTTTCACCAGTTGTTTTGGCATCGACCTTATCATTTACCTGTGCATCTGACTTGTACGTACATAAAAACAATTTGGGAATTTAAAAATAGCCCAAGACATCAGTATTATTTGTCAGAGTACCCCTTTCTCCCCCATAGTGAAATAAACTGCTGACAAATGTGCACATTTTGGTCAAGTTCAGCCCTTTTTCTGTTGTGTTCAGTCGTACCGTTTGGATGCCGTTCTTGGAATGAAAACTCACAGCGACTTTGAGGGAGGGTCTGTCGGCATGGTGATGCAATCGACACCTCTCTGTGGACAATCGTTTTAAAAAAAGAAAAGAAAAAAACACATAGAATTCTGGTAATTCTAATGAAAACGCAATGATTTTAGCTGTCAAAGACTCCATCCACCATTGTTGCATAGTGAAATCATGTAAGGCCATCTGCTATTAATCCTTCTCTGGACAGGTGCCCTGGAGAAGGGCACCAACACAATGAAAAGGGTCCATTCCACCTGTTTTATAATGTACTACAGGGTATATGGTCATAAGTACTTACTATACAGAAAAAAATAAATGTTTATAGAATCTATTTTAAATAACATGTACGATATTGGTAGTTAGACCATTCTTAATTGTTGAATTGATAAGGCACTTTTCTTTACACCTTTCTTTAATTTAAGACTTGTATATTTACCCAGTGATGTGTTGCATGTGCACAAGAAATACAAGTTGAACCACAGAGGCTGCAGAGGACACCGGCCTGTTAGGATTGCTGGCGAGGCTGCCGCTGAGTGAACAAAGAGGCTTGGATGAGAACGCAGGTTAGAGGAGCTTTTACCTCATCAACGGACTTCATCCTTTTAGTCAGAATGAACTCTTTTGTGACAGTTTTTTTTTTTGACCTTTTGTTATGAACTGACCCGGGTTGAACAGCTAGAAAAAGCAAGCGAGAGACTAAGGAGGATGTTGTTTGGTGAGGCACAGGTATTATGTAAAGAAGGACACAAGAAGACAGAAATTAGACAACCCGGCCAGGTTTTATAGACTATAACACAATTGTTCCATCAAGTGGAAAGTGAAGATACAGCAAGCAAGTTGACAGCCTGCTGACAAAGATTTAACTTCTAACCTAAAAGCACATCCATGAGCCACTGTCCCAACTTCTCCGCTTTGTTTTGCTGTTATTTTTGAGAGACTTCATCTGCCTTCTCACCACAGCCTCGGCCTCGGCAACGCCCCAACAGGACATAAAGGAACAGTGAAGGGAAAGGGAATATTCAAAGCCTTGTCTGGTAGTAAAGCTTCTATTTTTGTAACACGTTTTGGTCTAAAAAACTCTTGAAAGAGAAACGAGGGAGAGGAAAAGATGTCAGGTAGCACTTAGCAACTATATTCCTGCAATAATTAGACTAGCTGTTGTTTGTACGATTAGGGGAGAAACATACGGTAGGACAAGTGCTATTTTCAGAATGCTTTGTTGTTGTGCTTCTGTTTTGTTGAGTGTGTCTTTCTCGTCAGTGTGGTAGTAAAGTAAACCCTAGATGTGCCAAACGGTAGTCGTTGCTTCCCCTTTCCAGTCTACTCGTCTGTAACGTAGAATGGATTCCTAAGACATTCCAGCAATCTCAGTAGCGGCTTCTAGAAATATCTTTAAAAAACAACAAAAAGATTTTTTTTTAAAAGAAAAGGAAAAAATAATATCCCTTTAGAAACCCAACAAAGCATGTTGATGCATCTGTCACCAACCGTAACATAGAATCCAGTTGTTTGTCTTTTGTTTGCACACGATCATTCCTCAGCCTTGCAATTTGTACTAGGCGTTAACGCTTGTGCTGTCACCCCTCAGGGAAGAGTTTCTTTCGCGCTTTCTGTTTGAGAGGACATTTATTTGTACTCATTAGTTTGTGTTGCGTGTGTTGTTTTTGTCAGAGATGATTTCTCATTTGAACATTCAAGCAAATTTTACATTATCGACGTCCTGAAGGGGCCCCCAGCCACGCGAAGACCCCTGCGTCCCTTTGGTCAAACTCAAGAAAAAAACAAAAACCACTCATTTATGTAAACAACAAAACCCATCACTTTTCAAAAGCCGACCTTTATCAGCGACACAGCATATTGCTGTCGTTAAACGTGTAAAGCATATTCCTGTCAAACAAAAAAAAAAAATCTGTTTTGGTTTCAAACGGTGTCATCAGGGTCTTTAAAAATGATAACCCTCTTTGTTAGAAAAACCAAATATTCTTATGCAATACTAAATCTGTTGTGTTTGGGTTGTAGTAGATATGCTGTACCGAAGTAATAATCTCTCTTCTGATCCAAGGCTGTTTGGATATGCACAAGCCCTCTACGACTAGCACACCTCAGTCTCCCAGCAAAAAAAAAAAAACCCAGTCTGGAACACTGCTAGACAATCCAGGTTGAGGGGCCCGGTGGCCCCGCGAGAGGATAAGGTGTGAACGCTCAGGGAGGTAACAGGTAGACCGAAGAAGCAGCCCGCTTTACCCCCCCCCGGACAGTTGCAGAGCATTTGTTTAGCTCTCATGCGAATTTATGAGGTCTTTAAAAAGCACCCGATTGATATGAGGAGGGCGGCGTAGCACATTGAACGTTTGGAGCATCGAGCACTTACTGTTCAGAAAAGTATTAATAGATGGAGGCTCAGCTGAAATCCTGTTATTTATTTGCAAAAAGATTCCATTTTCTTAAGCTGTCTCTTTCCTCTCTGATAAAGTGGGGAAAAAAATTCATTTTTTTTCCAGAATGGCGTATAATGTGTGTACAATACAAAACAAGCAATATGCCTTGTCTTACAACACGGGTCTCTACAGTGCAGTCATCGTCCTTTTTTATTTGACTTTTTGTTCCGCTGAATCAAACTAATGATACAACAAAAAAATACCCACACTCTGTCATCTCTGTACTGTTATGATCTTGGCACGATAGCAGAAAATGGTCATTGAACACATGACTTCTTGTGTCTAACGATAAACTGCGCCTTCACACAGGCCTGTAAAGTGATGTCCTTCTGTGTATTCTCACATGATATAACCCAGTTTATGTAAGGGATTGATGCTAAGTGTGCTATTCAATCAGTGTGTAGTATACAGTCAAATGTGCTGGTCCTTCTGTCTCTGCTCGTTGTCTGTCTGTACAAAGCAATAGTGTGCGTGTGTGTGTGTGTGTGTGTGTGTGTGTGTGTGTGTGTGTGTGTGTGTGTGTGTGTGTGTGTGTGTGTGTGTGTTTGTTCTCACAGTGTGTGAATAAATGAAACCCCAGACAAGGCTTTAATAATTACAAAGGTACAGGGTTACGTGGAAAAGGATTTTCTCTTGGTCTATTTTAGAAATGTACGGTTTTGGAATTGCCGAGCTTGATCCATCCATAATAGGTGTAGTTTTTTTTTTTTTTTTTAAAGCATGACATAATACCTTCAACAATTCATGAGTGTGCCGAATGCTGGGAGGCACCATTGACCAGCTTCTCAGCGCAAAACATTATCGGTTCGGACAGTGCGGCCACGGCCCGAGCTGTGATGGATTGAAACGAATTTCGAGGAGTAAATTGTTTAAACGAATCTTCTCGGCCATAAATTGTGAAGATCAGTGTTACGTCGCGTTTAACGTTGTGCTGGAATGTCGGTGTGTTATCCCGAAATTATGAGTCGGTCATCATATTCTAAGCAACTCATTTTCCAAAGCACAGCTGATAAGTATTTATGATTCAAAATAAGTTTAAGAATATAGTGAAGAAAAAAAAATGAAAAGCAACTTTTAGCCATAATCGAATGTCAAGCAATAATATATGTCTGTGTTTTATTTTGGATTCTTTTGTGCATAATAGTCTTTGAACATCTGCATGTAAATACACCTTTTTAATTTATCACTTTTTGGTTTACCTTGTATTAATTTTGTGGATTTTTTAATGTTCCATTTGTATATTTGACCAGTTCTGTTCCCAGGTGGAGAACTAAGAACTTCTTTTCTCACTCTTGATCTCCCTCATTGTCAACCGCTTATTCACCATATTTAATATCATTGATCACATGTATAAAGGTAGCTAATTTCTGTCTGTATAGGTAAGAAGAAAATACTGCTACTAAGGCCTACCCTGGGAAACTATTTATCTGTTTGTCAATTACCCCCTTTTGTACGATATCTCTCTAGTTTGCTTCCCTCCTTTAGGATTAGTTTGATAGAGATCGGGTGTGCTGACATTTATTTTGTGTTGCCCTGATGTGTGGTGCTAGGTTAAGTTAATTTTGTGAACTAAGTATTAATTCCTACGCCTGGCTTCCCTATTAGTCCATTCATTTCATTGCATATTAATGTGTGATTGATATTAGGACTCAATAAATTATAATGATATTAAAAATGATAGTGGTAAAATTACCCGGTTGGTACCTGTATCAGTGTGCTAGTCTCGGGATAAGGCACTTATTTCCTTCTGACTTATAGGACAGCTAGTGTCTCCTAATTAACAAACTATTTAAGGTTGCTTTTCTGGTTTGTGGAAAAATGCTAAGATTCAAACTGAAACCGCTGAATTGTGTGGTTTTTTTTTCTCTGTCTGATTGTAATAAACCACTCACTGAGGCTATAGTTGGTCAGGTTTTAAGATACTTAATATTTACCTCTCTTTGTGTCTGCATAGTTCTTCACCTGATGCAGGGAAGTGGTGCTTGGATTTATTAAACAGAGTCTCGGTATATGCTTTTGTTATTCCCAATTTTAGACTATCCAGAAACTGGCTCCTTCACACCAGTAGCGTAAACCTCTTGCACCACATCAAGTGTTACAATTTTACCGTACATGAAAAAAATTGCAATTTGAGGACAAAGTTGACCTTTTCTCTCCACTCTGTAGCAAATATCAGTGAGAATATGCTTGCAATAATACACAACGTATCACACTGAGTGCCTCTCGGTGTAACAGGATGCATACATGGTTTTGATTGTCATTTTTTTGTGGTTTTACACAGGTGTACTGAAGTGACGATGTATTTTGTACATGAGGATGAATTCTTAACTCTCACATGCTTCAAATGTTTTTCAGATTCTTTCTTTACGTGATTTTTTTTTTTTTAACCCTTCACGTGGGTTGATGCGCTCGATGTTAAAGGGTTTCAATGTGTAGATGGTGCGTTTAGAGTGTACATGTCACCCCTTACCTTGTTTTTTGAGAAACACAACTGGGAAGTTTGTTTCATGTTGATCTTGAAGAATGGTCAAATAAATGCTAAATAAATAAAGTTCACCTTTCTTTGGTCAGACAAAACAGGCAACCCACATTTCTTCAATATCTGTTTGTTTCTGTTTTTTTAATGAGGTTTACCAATGCATTGTATATTGAGTAGTTGTATGTGTTTGTAAAAGAGGCATACAACACATTTGGATTTCTTTAATGTTCTGTGTTCAATGTGCGCTCATTCAGTTGGGGTAACTTAACGTGGAGGGTGGGTGGAGCTGGGGTGGATTCTTTTTCCATGCAAAAGCAGTGCAAATTATGAGAAAGTCAAAACTAGTGTGTGGTTGTCACAAATTTCTAAGTCACACATTTGCTACTGATGTTAAAATGGGGACAGATGATCATGTACCTTTTTATCCAGCTCTTTTGAACTCTTTAGCAGGTAGTCTATTCACAAACGTAGTTTTGCTCCTTGTCTGATTCTCAAATATGAAAATAAGTATTTTGATTCATTTTGTAAATACAGCTGTAAAGAAAAACAAGAAATTTAATGTTGTCTTTTAAATACTTTTCATTCTAATATGAATGTTGTTATATTGTACTTAGAAACTGTACCTTTAATATTACCTTTATTAAAAGTGCATTGGACACATCGATTTTAGATGTGCTTTATGTGCTGTTATCCCATAATAAAATTTACCGCTTGTAATGGGCTTTTATTTCCTGACTATTCATCCGTCTCTGTTGTCTGCTCTCTTTTCAACTTCACATTCAACTAAATGTATATTTTTGATTATTTCACCAGGCCCAACTGTTTATATTAGTTTTAACATTTAACATGAGTTGGTAGCCTCACTAATGGAACCTATTGCCAACTTAAATATAACTAAATAAAACCTAGGTTATTACATAATACAATGCAATACTATTAACTTATTTGTGGTATCAAATGTATCAAAATTGAATAAAAAAACTGCAATTATTTTCAATTGTAGGAAAATGGGATTTCTCAGATATTTTGATTCCACAAAAATAACTGCAACATAAAATAGTTAAAAATATTGTAACATTGCTACAAGTCAGCATTGTATTGTTGGCCAAATGCTGAAGAAAAGCAAGATCAGGAGGTTTTTAGCTGTATGTGTTCAGATAGCGCCCACAATGCTATTGTTTCTAAAGCTTTATATTTATTTTATTGTATTCGGTATATTGTACACTTAAACAATGGTGGATGCCTGAGCCAGGTATGGATATGAGCACTTAGGGTGGTGAATGCAAAACAGCAGGTGCGTTCACAAAGTATCTGTGTAATGAGACAAGAGAACGGCTGCAGCTGCTGCTCATGAATAACTTTAGTTATTAAAGTAAATACTTTATACAGACATTAAAACCTGCGTCACGTAGAGCCAGGTAGTGCTGGTTGGTTGTCACCAACGCTGTTTTAGATGAGCCGTAGGAGGATGGTTATTGAACACTTTAGTCAAGGTGAGAGGAAGGAGCACCTTGTTTGAAATAGACGTCCGCTGATGACCGGAGGGGGCAGCAAAGCGCACGTGGCCCTTTGGTCCTCCAGGCGATGACGTCACCTGTCAAGCGCGTGTCGTTAGCCGGCTAACGCTAACTCGCACATTTAAAGCTGCGTCAATGCTTTCATTCCTCGGGACCGCTTGTTAGTATTGTACATAATGGAGCTGGTATGGTGAGTACGTTTTTCGATGCAATATGCTTGATATAATATCGGTAGTTTTCATGACAGTTCAGAATAATATTAGCGAGCAAGCTAGTTAGCGCCCCAGTGCCGTGGGGGGACTAACTGGCAGCCAGCTATGCTAACCACCGTCAGCTGAATCACCTAGCTAACGTTACAGTAACAACGTGTATTAAACGTGCGGTGTGTTACTGTGCTGCATCTTTAGTTTAGTTACTGGGGAGACGAAACGAGAGCGCTGCACCACCATAACATTATCTTACACTATAGCTGGAGGCTGTAATATGAACGATAAGTTCAACTCTGGCGTTGTTTATGTCGACCGAAGTGTGCGTTGATTTAATAACGTAACAAGTTAAGCGTTTTAACAACTTTAGTTAGATTGTGTTAGAAATCCCTTTAATGTCGTTCTCCGTAGCAGGTTGTTTATTGCACTACTAACTTTAAACTGACGTTAATAAAGCATAAACTAAAATGAGTGTATTTTAACGTTATTTGTTTACGTGTGAGTCTAAATTATAAATCCTTTATAACATTATGCAACAATTTAGATCCGATATTTTTTATGTCCTGTATCAACATTCATTCAGAGCCCTGGATTTGTGTTTGCTTGGTAAATCAACATCGATGACTGATATAATTTGCACTAGAAGAAAATATATAAATATAAAAACGTAACGTTAGACCGATGTTGTCGTATTACATTTACGGACTCCTTTTGGGAGATATGTCTTCTGTGAAATTCAATGTTGAATAATTGTTTTTAGTACTTTTTTTTGTTATCGGCCAATGTTTACATTCTTTTAGATGAAGACATGGTCAATATCTTCTAAGCTGGAGGACAAATGAATCTCCTAAAATAAGACCATAAATAATAAATTCATTTTCTATCTTGTATTTCACTAAACCCTTGAAAATTAACCCTTCTGAAGACTAATTACATTTTAAACATATGGATTTTACACAGACCTTAACTCACTCTTGGTATACTTTGGAAAATGGAAAGAAAGTTATACTTGAGACATCCATTGTGTGGAATCTTTGCGTACAATACAGGCCCTTTTTAACATTTTCTTTTTTCTCTTTTTAATTTGAGGGAGGATCTTCCTGTCCCCGAGACTCCTTTCTTCACCAGAGATGTCTATGACAAATATTCACTTGCACCTAATATCCGGGAACTATGGGACTTTCTCCAAAGGTATTTCAATAAATAAACATATTAATTAATACCTCAGTTCAGGTGCATTTCTTTCTGTGTAACTAATGGCTGGTCTTACATGTTGCTCCTCACAGAAGTCCAGAAGAAGAGAACAAACAGGACCGTGGGTCTGCAGACGCCACCTGCTCCCCTTCCACAAAAGAGGCCCCAGATTCTAAAGACGACGGTTGCGTCAGAAATGAAGAGTCCTGTTGGTTCAGCTGTGATACTGATGATCCGAATGCAGACGATGCTGCTGGAGGTACAGAAGAATGTAAGGGTACTAAAAAAAAAGTCAAGCAGGTCGGGAATGAGAAGGTTGCTCCTTATCCTGAACCCAGACTGCCCCTCCCGTGTATGTCCACTCTGTCCAGCGCGGAACAGAGGACGTATCTTGGATTTTTGATTAATAAGAAGATTAGATATCCGCAACAGGTAACGGCGTTCTCTCCTTGATGCTATTTTTAATCCCGGCCGTCCTTTTTGCATCCTTTCTTAAACTCACATGCTCTAGTTTCAGAACTTGAAGTCACGCGTAAACAATGAAGTGATGCAGTTCATGAGGTACCTGCAAGATGTGGCCAGAATATGTGCCAACGACTACAACTTCATACCACAGGGAGCAATGCAATACTCCGAGGTACTAATACTACTAGGTTTGCACCAGGTATATTTTCATAAGTGTGCACACATATAGCCTTCATTTTTTCTTTTTCCAGGAGTTGTTCAGGGAGTGTTTGGAGCACATTAAGACACTTCCCGAGCTCTATCAGATCTTCGAGATGACTAGTTTGACCGGCGGAACATTTGACCCCCGGCTGATGTTGACCTTTGAGAAACAGCTGCTCATCATGGTAATCTACTTTTTATAAGTGTTGAGTATCAAGAGCTGTTCTGTTTTTCTTTTTCTTTTTTTTTGCAGATATGTAGAATAACTCCTTCATATAAATATATGTTAACAAATGCCATTGTCCAGTTTTCTATTCAACCTTTACTACTTGAAAGTGTTTAATTGCAGAATCTGTCTTTTGGTTGATTCATTGTCTCCATTTTCAAAATTTGTTCCCCTTTATTTCCCCAGGGCAATGTGAATATTACAGAGCAGAAGATAGTGCCTGCTGATGCACAGCTTGCATCGGATTATCAGAGTGTTTCATCAGAGAATCCTCCAGCTAAAAAAGCCAAGGACATGCACGCTGTAAGCCGTCGTCTCCCTTTTTTAATTACTCCAATAAAGTAAGTCACAAAGACATTTTACTGCTCGAATGGGATTCATGACCGCAGGTCTGTTGTTAAATCCATTTTAGCTCGTTGCAGTTTTCACAAAAGACACCAGAGGGTGTTCATGTCTTGCTCAGCATAACCAATGCTAATTGTGTTTCTGAAAGATGCACACACACACACACACACACACACACACACACACGCAGTACTGCTGATTTTATTTATATATATATATATGTATATAATTTTTTTTTTTTTTTCCTCCACAGAAAATCAGTAGCGATAGTAATGCTAAGAGACTGTCGGCCCGTTATGAACCTGAAGTGTGTCTGACTCGAGATGCCCTCCTCAGGCTGCTGGACAATCATGGCCCTGACTTTGGAGATCAATGGGAGCTGCCTGTTTGGGTTCAATTAAACCCAGGAAAAGGTACAGCAGCATCATATAGGGACTCAGGCTGTTCTCTCTCTTTGTGTTGCTGTTCACATTATACTATCTAAATGGAAGCCTTTATTGGGAGTTGCATTTTATTTTATTTTTTGTATACATTCTTTCCCAATAAGTGATTTTTAATTTAAGCAGTTTGCTATATTACTAAATAGAATAGTAATTATATTTTGGCTCTTAAGAGATTCATGAGATTTTA
This sequence comes from Gasterosteus nipponicus, assembly GCA_014132575.2. Classification (NCBI taxonomy): domain Eukaryota; kingdom Metazoa; phylum Chordata; class Actinopteri; order Perciformes; family Gasterosteidae; genus Gasterosteus; species Gasterosteus nipponicus. The sequence continues at coordinate 32,364 of BMAF01001710.1, forward strand.
GAAATGAAGTATCTAAACATATGTGACAAACGTTTATTTCATTCACTGTAAAAGAAACAACACTTGAGATTCACGTTGGTAGTTCATACACACATTTTGGCACTTTTGAGGTGTGAGAGATTTGTAGTCATGTCGGTGACCGAATGCAACACTAAAGAATTCTTAGATGAAGCGCAGTGTTAAATGACATCACATTAACTTGGGGTGGCCCTGTTTCTCATTGGATTTACAGGCAGTAGTCAGAAGAAGACCGTGTACATCGACTCACCTCTTCTGCAGACTGAAATGACAATAAGAAGGCGGTCACATGTCTACCACGAGGAGAGTTTGAAGCTTTCCTTCAAGAAGAATGGAAGTAAAAATGTGTTTCATTTAATGACGGAACTTCCTGTGGATCACTGGCAACTATCCTCAGTATGTAGTCTCACACACACACACACACAGATCTCCTATACGTGCTAGCGTGCATGTGGTCGTATTTCATATGAACAATTATTCTTTGTTTTGTGTTTCTTAATCAGGGGAACTCACAAAGATACTTGCCCTCTGAAACTAATCTGCTTGACTTTGAGGTGGACCTCACTGACCTGGAAACATTTGGAGAGGCGACCCCCAAGAGGCAAAAGGCATGTGTTGAAAGTCCCCTGCCTTTAGCCAAGACAAAAAAATCCAGTGAGCATCTGGCAAACACCAGTAGCAGTTCACAAGAAGAGAGGAGCAACTCATCGACCGACGTGAATGGTCCCGTTACAGAGGAGTCAACTCGGACAGTTGCAAATGAGGCCACTTCCCCAAAAACTCTCCAAAGTGACACCGACCTGCCTTTAATGGGAGACTCTGATGAAGAGAAGCTGGTCATTGATGAATCTGTGTCTCTAGCTAACCCAACTTCACGCTCTGCAGACCCTGCGGCAATCCCCGCGTCCCAGTCTGTGCCTGAGTCCTCATCTCCTCAAAAAGGTACAAGGCAGAGGCGACCGTCCAAAAGAGCACAGCCATCAGGTGACCAGCTGGGTGAGATCCTGCGCATGCAGACGGCCATGTTCAAATCTCCCTGCACCAGCACAGCCCAGGACTCCAATTCACCCTCGCGATGTGCTGGACCATCTGTTCAGTCCCACCGAGTGTCTCTGGTGAAGCCCAGTGTGTCCTTGTATCTGGAGAGAAACCAGGATCAGGATGGAGAGACCTCTACTACTCCTCTCCTATCTGCACCGGGGGGCAGCATTACTACTAAGAGTTAGTCTCATTTTTTTTCCATTCTGTGGATCCAGGTTGTTTCCATGTGCGCTATTAACATAGTGCATCATTGCCCTCCCATACAGAAATTCTGTCACAAGACTTGCAGGCTGGTGCTGAAGATGAACAAGACTACACAGCTCCAGAGGAAGGAAACTTGCTCTATAAGCTCTACAGTCTGCAGGATTTGCTCATAATGGTGCGCAGCTCTGTCTCATTGGCCCATACCAGGAAAGTGGGCCAAAACGGCAAAAACCAGGTATTTAGTTTAGTTTAAATTCCTCCTTTTGAGCTCACATATTAAAGTCCAAAGTGAATAAATGCATCTACATCCGTTTTCTTCCACAATAGTTGGTGCCAGTGCATGTCCTGCCCAAGCTGGAGTACCAGTTGAATTACGGTGTTGAGTGTCTGAGCAGCAGTGAGGCTTGCCAGCTGTGGACTGAGACGTTGCTCCACTCCAGCACCGTATCCTACATAGGTAAGAAAAGAGAAACTCTTCATTTAACTTTACCTGCAATCTAATTCTTTCTAAATTCAAGGAGAAATACTCTCCGGTCCAATGTAACAATCCTTTAGTCTTTACATTTTCAATATAATTGCCAGGAAAATAGTCAAAATAATATTTCTGTGGGTAAAGAAAATGGGAATTTCTTTCTTCTTCCTCCCTTAGAGGGTTCACTAGAATCCACATGGCAAATCCTCCCACAAACCAAATGAATAGTCTTTAGATGACTCACCATCCTGCTGTGACTGTTTAGTCAATACGTTTACTTTGTTGCCATAACTACAGCCACACAGGATTGTGGGGAATAACTAAGAGCAGAGCTCAGCTAAATGTTAAAATTATAGTAATGTGTATTTTCTTCTTACATCTACTACTGTCCTCTTTCTGCACTGGGTTCCCTCACTTATTGACTCGTATAAGTGTTGGCTTTACACGCATACGATAAAATGTCAAGCATTCCAGTTTATTTCTGACTTTGTGACCTTATGCAACAGGCACAACTGGTAAAAGACTTCCTTCTTTGCCAAGTTGTGCCTAGTTCATCATGTGCTTTATCATGTGGCATTCCCCAAACGTGTACAGATGGCGTTGGGGGCTGGCTGCAAAACACTCGGTAATTGAAGGAAGGCACTGTTGAGTTAAAGCGTATCTTCCATGTTGGAGTGGGAGGCATGAAAGGAGACGGGGAAAACAAGCTTTTCTTACCTCCCACTCAAGATTGTAACAATGTCGACAAATCAACACAGACTAATGACTGTGTAAGCACTATGAATGGGACTGATGATGAAGTGAAGGTCACGATGTGCACGCTCATTAGACCTCGTCCCTTTCTCCGTGCATCTCTCACCCTCCCGCTCTGTCTCTGCAGCTCACATCAATGCGCACACTTCAAAAGTAGCTTTGCTGAGGAGGCTGCCTGACGACTGGAAACAGAACGTCTCCTGTGGCTTCAAGTGAGTGTCCTCACAACAGATGTGTGCAGAATATAAGGATCGCCCTAATCACCCCTGTATGAGTCTAGTTAGCGTTAACGTGTCATCTCTGTATTCAGTCAGTAGCTCAACAATGCTAGCCTTTTTTTCCAGATGGCTACTATCACCTTTGCTTTCGTCATTTGATCGAATATTACTATCAAAGTAGAGTTTGGTGATATCTCCTTTCCATTCACAGGCCGTCCAAGTCCCTGAATATTCTGCACCATCTACTGAAAAAGCTCACTGGGTAAGTTGTTTTACTGCTGAGCTCCTTCACACTCACTATTTTGACAGTCAAAATACGAAAATTGGAGTTGATAGTCCATCAGGACGCATGAAAGGAAGTAAAACTCATCATCGACTGGTTCCTGCAGGCATACAACCGACAGGCAGTATTTGTAGTTGGGAAAGTATTCCCTTGTCTCAGGTGTCCCGGGCCGCCTGATGTCTCGCAGCCTGCGGCTGAAGACATGATATAGTTTGCCATTTGTATGGGAGGGTCACACGATTACTCAGCGACACATAATACATGTGTCACCTTCTGCTTTCTTAAGGCTTTGCTCCTCTGCACAGGAAGAGAATGCTGCGTGTTTCAGTGTGTGGGCTCTGACTTCAACACACCCTCAATGACTTCATTTGGTTTCGTAGGTTGGAGGAAGGACGGTACCTGATTGCACACAAGGTGGGAGAACCATTCGTGACCCTATTAAAAGCGGCTAATGGGAAAGCGAGTCAGGGGGCGTACGACCTGCAGACGCTCCACAGCTCAGTCCCCCGTCCCCTGGCCCCCGGGCTCGTGCCCTGGATACCTGTCGATCCAGCTGTGGTCATGTCCTTCCACAAGAAGCACGGGCGTGTCCCCTGCACATTTCCACCAAAGCTCCTCGGACAGGTGTGTATTGAACTTGCGTCAGAAAAGAAAACCGCCCTGGAGGTCATGAGCCGACAACTGAGCTGACAAATTGGACAAATAGGAGTTGTTTATTGTTTAATACCTAGAAAGTCCACAAACACGGGGATTCTCTAAAAGCTAGAGATAGATGACTTCTTCTTCACAGGCTGAACCAGCAGACTCACCAGCCCGCGACTAAAAGCACTAACTAAAGAGAGCAAAGGTTAGGGGAGCAGACTCCGCCATATGGAATTTAACACAGGCGTCCAATGAATGACTCAAATGTATTTCCACTGCTTTTAACTTGACTGTTAAACGGAAAAAGGCAAATGTTTCGCAGCAAGTTCTCAACAGGGCATTTTGATTTTCAACGTTTGCCACAGGACTCTTCTACTTCTGAGAATGACCACTTCTCAAATAACATGCTGGTATTTTACAATCGTTTTACCTTCCTTTATCCTACCAGACGGCGAAGGAGGGCTCATTGCAGTCCAACAACCACGGAGCTGGGCCAGCAAGGAACAAGTCCAATGCAGAAGCCAAGAAGAAGAAAAAACAAAAGAAACGTGCAGCCAGGCGTAACCAGTATATCAAAAAGTTAGTTCAGAATTCCATTTAATGTGAGTCAGACGAGGAGTTGGACCTGCACCGAAAATAAAAAGAGAATTAGACCACTTATTACGCCAATAATTTCATACCAGAAATACCTTGTGACCCTAAAAATATCTGTGAATGCTGAAGCACTTTGAGAGTATAAAAAATATACTTTTTTTTTTTTCTTCAAAGAGACTATTGTTTTCATAAAACACAACTATTAATAAAATAAAGTTTGATCCATATTGAGTAAATTTACTGTCTTGAAGTTTGAACCGTTTGTGTGAATGTGTGTGTTTGGATTATTAGAAGTCACCTAGAACATCTTGAATGTGTTGAAACGTTGAGCTCCAGGGTGGAGTCATGAGTGCATGAAAAGGGGAGGGGAAGGGGAAGTCTTTTTCTAGCAGAAAAGTTGAACCTTCACACCCATTCCATTTAAACGTTGCCTGGAAAAACCTCTGCTTCACCTCATCGCTGGCTGCCTACTCGGGTAAGTTGTGGTAGTTTTTCCATTTTCATGTGAACAAACCATTTGTAATTTTTCTATTCTTACACTGCAGGGAGGTTAACGGGAATTCTCCTATTTCCAGTCATAGCAAATTATGTTTACACGATTTCCACATGTTTTATTTATGTTAGTAAGCTTGTATTCCTGCTCTACCTGTTTTTTTCCACGTGAAAGGACTCTGTTGTTCTAATAGACTTGAGTAGAGTAGCACTGGTTCCAGGGTGTGGCTCTGTGGGGAAGCAGTTAAGGATGTGTCACTCTGAACCAGGATTTCAACGATTGTCTGTAATTAAACTGTCCGTATGGAAAACAATGTAAACGGAAGAATACCGTCACTTAATGGAAAGAGTCTGTGTTGTAACAACTTCAATGAGTTACATTTCTCTGCCTCTCATTTCTTCTTTTGTGCTCTGAAGGCATGTGACAAAATACACAGTGCAGTGTTTGCAGCTCTGACAAGTCGTGATATGATTCAAATGAGATTCCAGGTCACGATTGTCTGGTGTTAGCAGTTTTTTTTTTTTTTTTGTCACTTTTCCAGGACGGTCACAATGGCTATGGTATCAGAGATCCTGGGACAACTCTCGCTCAACATCGGGGTAGAGTCATATATTTAATCTATGCACTCTATAATAAAATACATGGTGTACCTTTTTAAGTACGAAAGGATGATCTCACTCCCGATTTGCCGATTTGTTGGATCCTCAGGCCCGTGAACCCACCTTCCCCACCGTGGTACCCGCTAAGGACTTTGACCCTGACAAAGATGCTGCCAGGATCGAGACTGCTATCAAAACTAAAGGCAAGCTGCAGCACGCTGCCCTCATGGCTGAGCAGAAGCAAATCAGTGCTCCCTTCTGCTCTTCTCTCTCTACGGACGAGGAGCTGGTATTTGTGAGTCAGCATTCTGGCTTAAAAGGTTTTGACCATACTGGGAACACTTTCCCAGTCTGCTGGCGCAGCTTTGAGCCGAACGCGCCAGCAGTCCCAACATGTTGTTATGAAGAAACATTCTATGTTTCTTCACTAATGAAGTTTGACAGTGTCACGTGTTGCTGCCAGAAGCCGCTTATGAGAGCGAGAACCACACACACCGATACGTTTAATACACTCTGAACCTGTGACATGGCATTTTCCTTTGGAGGGCCCAGCATGCCTCTTATAAGTGGGATATGGTTGTCTAAAGCTATTTTAGGAATGTACTTTAAAGATCCGTGATGACGTATCGTACATCGGGCCCCGTTGGGCCTTTCAATCATGACACAATGTAATGTGCCGTACATATTTGTGTCACCGCTTCTTTTCATTGTCGATCCATACAAAGTCCACCGTGTTTGGCTTCCGAAGTACTCGTGCAACTGTATTTGGTAGTTGACTTGCATCTCTTTTGCCTCACCTCATGTGTGTCTTGTTCGTTCTAATGTCAGGGGTGGATGAACAGACCATCATTGACGTCCTGACAAAGCGGACCTACTCCCAGAGAACAGAAATCGCTTTTGCGTATGAAAAGAGGGCAAAGAAGGTACCGTAGCCCGTGAGGGACAATCCAAAGTGCTTCGCAGCTGCAGCTCTTATGATAACGGAGACATTCGGGTTACATTGTTGTATTTTTAGGACATGGTCTCCGCCCTGAAGGGAGCGCTGTCTGGCTCTCTGGAAACCGTGATCCTTGGATTGATGAAGAGCACGACCCAGTATGACGCCTCATTGATCAGAGGCTCCATCAAGGTAAAAGGGCACCGATTTGATTTAAAGGTTCTACCGCCCTCTGCTGGGCAAACCACAGAACCTTTCATTTGTGTTGTTTTTTCAGGGTGCAGGAACCGATGAAGAGACTCTGATCGAGGTCTTGTGCTCGCGCAGCAACAATGAGCTGGTGGAGATCAAGAAGGTCTACACGGAGCGTAAGTTCAAGACCTCCCTGGCCTTCATGGGGAAGGCTGGAAATACATTGTAATATTTAATGCCACCCATAGGTTGGTAAACGTTTCATTCACCATCTTATCATACAACACACTCTTTCTCCATCAAAAAGCATCTCCTAAATGTGATTACTGTAGTGACGCAGAGGAAGCTGAATGTCTCAAGTGTTGTTGCCCACAGTGTTCAAGAAGGACCTGGAGAAAGACGTGGCAGGCGACACCTCGGGGAACTTTGCTAAGCTGCTCTTGGCTCTGGTGCAGGTGAGACCGGCTCAGCGGCCGTCTTCACGATTGATGCGACAGCAGACGGTCCGAGCTGACCGGAGTTTGTGCCTTTTTTCCCTGCAGACCAAGAGAGCAGAACCGTCCTCTATTGTGGACTATGAAAAGATTGACGAAGATGCCAGAGTAAGTTACCCATTTTCACTTTACGTATGCGATTGATAATATATTGATTTTATAAACGTATATCTCATACAAAATAACTAGGTCACTTGAAAGGTTTGCTAAAATGTCCAAATTAGTTTTTAAACCATTGCTCATTTTGAGCTCGTTCTTAAAAATTTTTTTATTTTGGCCCCTTGATATTTAACAGTAATGCAAACTCTTCTATGCCACAGAGTGAAAAGTATTTTTTGTTGGTATTTCATTGATTCAACTCAGGCCCTCTATGAAGCCGGGGTGAAGATAAAAGGAACCGATGTGCCAACCTGGATCTCCATCATGTCTGAGAGGAGCGTACCCCACCTGCAAAAGGGTAAGAGGCTGCTGTGGTTTGATATCATGGTTTGTGATGCTGTTGTGGTTTGACATCATTGTTCCCTAATTGTTGATTTTTATTGTAAATGGTTCTTGTAAATTTGAAAAATTCCCAATCGCTTTTAAATCCCCTTTTTTTTACCCCTCTGCCTGTTTAGTGTTTGAAAGGTACAAGAACTACAGCCCCTACGACATGCAGGAGAGCATTGTGAAAGAAGTTAAAGGAGACCTGCAAAAGTCCTTCCTGGTGCTAGGTACACAAATCTGTTATCAATAAGTCCCATTATTAATACATTACACTCTGTTCATTACATGTAGGTCAGGTGTTGTCTGAATCACTTCTAAAATTACAAAAGGTCTTCCGTCAAATAAAATGTGTTATTGTTCTTTCTCTTGTTCCAGTTAAGTGCTTTGAAAACAAACAGCTGTACTTTGCCAGCAAACTGAATGAAGCCATGAAGGTAGTTACTGTTCTGTTTCGTTTCTTCTCGCTGAAATGTGGCGATTTTGAGGGTCTTTCTTTCTTTTGGAACAGATGTAAGAAGTACATCTTGCGTTTGAAAAGTGCAATTTTGCTGCAGGAACACCGAATCCAAAGTGGGCAGAAGTTCTCTTACCACTGCGTTGCATCAGCTGCTGTAGTGAAGTTGAAAGCGTGTAACTTGTAAGCGCTGACTTGTGCTCGTCTGCTCAGAGCAAAGGCGCCAAAGAGAAGTCGGTGACCAGAATCATCGTGTCGCGCTGTGAGGTGGACCTGAAAAAGATCTGCTCCGAATACAAAACTAACTTTGGAGAGTCTCTGCAAAAGACTATTCTGGTGAGTGAATTATTCAGGTGACCTTTTACTGATTCACGGTCTGTTGTCATGCAGCCGCTCTGACCCGTTTCTGCAGGAACACACCAAGGGAGACTACCAGAAGGTGCTGCTCGGCCTGTGTGGACCAGAGGAGTGAAATGAATCACCCGTATCAAAAGGGCCTCACTGCGCACCTCTGGAAAGGAGAACTGGAAACATACATATAAATGCGACGTTGAAGGAGATGAGTTTGTGTCTCGATAGATGAAGAATCTGTATTAAAGCTTACTTTTGTTACGCCAAAGAAGCCTCTTTGTTGGAGTGTCAGTCTTCACTTTCTCTATGTACGTTTAGTTCATAGTACATTGTTGTGTGTTGATAACGTAGATGACCTCTAGAGAGCGCTGTAGTAAAGCAAGAGCACGCTGCTGTGTCTCAGGCCTCATATCTTCATATCTGCTGAAGAAACGCAGAGAATTAGAAATATTGATTATAATAAAGTAATTCATCTCAAAGTATTATTTCATTGTGATTATTTCCCCTAATTATTCAAACTAGTAATTTAAGTGTAAATACATTTAACAGCTATCCAAAGAACGCTTTGCACAAGCGGGTGAAATATGGCTATTTAGCAGTTTGCCATTTCTTAAACTATTTGAAATTATAACGTTCAAAACTGGAAGATGTATTACTTGTCTGATCAATATAGCATCTTTTCACACAAATAATAAAGATTCTCAGATTTCCACTATGAGGTTCCATCAAGATGATTTAATCATTAGTGTGTTTTTCCCTGTTTGTTTGGTGCTAATATTTTAATTAAAAATGTTAATTTTACCTCCGGCAGAGACGATTTGCATAGCACTAAACAAGCTTCTATACAGTGTGTTTCTGCTGTTTAGTTTGTGGTCTCTCAGGATGAAATAACCACCACAGTGTTGTCAAGGCATTTCTACTCAAGTATAAGAAAAAAGAAATGGCCCCAAAAGGCAAGATCGGAAATGCTGAACACAGCGATGAGGTGAAGGATGGGAGGGAAAGTACATGGACTAAATCTAAAACATAGCGGTGTACTGTGGCTCAAGAACGACGGAAGATCATCTATTCATTATTATTATGAGAGAAATTGCCGGATAAAATAATGCTTCTGTCTAATATTCTCACTGGTTGAGTAGCTGAGGGGGGAAATGGCTTCAGGTTTTAACAAGGCACTAGATTTATGATCATTTTGTAATAATATTGATGAGAACATTAGCCTTTTGTGATGGTTCATGTTTATAGGCAATAAAAAGATAAAATATAGTGTAAAGTTAGGTAAAACTATATTTTGCAGAGCAGGGGATGAGATTTATGCTCGTGGTGCGGTGACAGATTCATCTTTGCATCATAAAGCGGAAAGTAGCACCATATTTTTCCCTTTTTTATATAGATGTACAACATGCTGTTCTGTTCAAGGCCAGTCCGTAGGGACCTCCAGCAAACCCAAGGGGAACTCTCTTCTCAATTGAAACGATGCAATTTACTGTCCCAAACGCTGGCACTTCATCATTCAGAGGACTTTAACCCCATGAATGTCAAACACCGAGCATGCCGGCAAGGAGATGGAATACCTGGCATTACCATAACAACTAGAACCAAGTGACAAGCACTCCGAAGCCTAAAAGGTGACGAATAATTCCACATAATCACCTAATGAGGGTTGATTTTGAGAGTGAGATTTCTGATTTACTTTGTTTTTCTGAATAATCAGAGACACCGAGAAGGACAAGGGACACTTCCCCAGCCGTCAGGCGGCTCTGTTGTGGTGCTTCTAGCCCGAAAGGTCAGACAAATCCTGTTACTCCTTCTAACACTTGTCCCAGTTAGATTGAACATGTGGATGTCTTCCCCCGTTCACCTCAGAGACAAAGCACAGGCGGCGCTCGCAGGCCTCCGGCGGCATTAAAGTTTCACAGTGCAGCTGTGTAGCCGCTGCCGGCCCCGAACAGACACACCGACTGCACACTGGGAAGGTTTTAGTTTGTGCTTTTTATTCATTTATTGCATTCAACGGCGCTTTCAATTTGGGGAAGCGACAGCGTCTGAAGTTTCCTTTTCCATCGCTCTCCCTCCTTGACACATCTGAACCCGGCTCCCATTTTTTGTGCGGAGCACCAAAGGGTGTTTAATTATAGAGTAGTGGGCCACCAAGGTCTCCTTTTAATTGTGTGCATCCGTGTGTGTGTGTGTGTGTGTTTGCCTGCAGCTCTATAGGTCGCAGGCATACTCCAAATGAGAACTCCTACAGGCTAAGCTGGAGGATCCGCTCCCTTCACACAGCTGCAGAGCCGAGAGAGCCACGGTTTGATTAATATTTTCTTAATTATCATTATTTAATGCAGCTCAAACCAGAGCTTCTCCGGTGAAAGCGTGGCCTTTGTCTCCGCGATGCTGTGAACGCCCCGGCTCGTTAAGGGCACCGCGAGATCCTGCATATGGTAAACAAGACGTTGTGTGCTGAGCTGCCGCCTCGGGGACAGTCGGTCCCTCACCGAAGGACATCTCCCTCTGAAGAACGCCGCTCTGCTGCTGACGTTTCTCTCTGTGCGGACCGCAGAGCCAGATCCTCCCGCCGCTGGCATCGTCAGGCCCGTTTCCTTTTATGAGCCTCAAAAAAAAGAATGGAGACAACAGCACAGGCGGAGGAGCGCTGTGCACTCGTCATGCCATCAGGCTGCCTCCTTTGTACAGCAGACTGGTAATTGAAGCAGTATGAGAGAGCAGTGTAAGGCCTGTCTCCTCTTCGGGTTTGGCGGCAGTCGGTCCATCTGGAGACGGGAAAAAGAAGAAAAAAAACAAGTGTCAAGAAGTTTGTAGAAGAGCTTTGTGTAACACGCAACACAGTGTATGTCTTTGAAGAGTTGAGATTCCCGACAGCTTGAGAAGCCAAAAGGCTTCTGGAGAAGATTGTACTCAAGCTAGGAATCTGCTGCTTAACCTTATTGATACACTATTTACACACGCGGTGCGGTTCGATTGGGACCAGGTGAGGCTTTGTCGCCGTTCATTATTAGTCAATCATGTCTGATACTAATCACAATCCAGTTTGTTAAAAAGCGCGCCTGAAGACAAAACCCCGACTTTTCTGTAGTTTATCAGATCAGCAGTATGCGATGCCCAGGGCTGGATTTGGATGCTGACTTCTCTCTTTGCTTGAAGCTTCCTGCTCTTCAGCCGTGTGCTGCAGGGATGAGAATACCCTGTGGCCTGTTAACCTACACGCTTTCTGTCTGTAGCCGGCTGGCCCGCGGAGACGCCCCTCATCCCCTGTGCCTCTTCTGCCACTCGCCGCCCCGCCGACCATGTGCAAAGGAAACAAAGAACCACACTGGCAAGGATTGTTGTAATCCACTGAGTTTGATCACATCTCTGACATGCGATCAAAGGACAGGGCTCTCTGGTTTATATCACACAGGGTGAATGCGCGCACAAAGTGTGTGTACGGTTTAATCTTTTGATGGCGCTCGCGTGGCCCCGAGCCAGATGCACTAATGATAATTTTCTGTGAAGTGGTTGTAATGGTGTGGCCCCACCAGCAGCAGCCCCTCCGTTGTTTGCACATGCCACCGGATCAGTTTTTGTGTGTGTGTGTGTGTGCATGCTGTGTGTGTGTGTGTGCTTTGCAGCCGCGATGCTGATAATATACCAGGATAACTGCAAGGGGAGGACAGTCCTTATGAGCCTGGCATATTAATGTTTATTTACACCATGGCTAATAAGATGTGTGCTCCGCAGCAGAGACAGAATGATGGTGGGTAATTAAACTGCTTTGCTTTAGATTCATCCATTATCCGTTCTCAAGCCTGCATACGTAATGTAATAATGTAAAATAAGGCTTGTTGCAGCCGTGGGTGAGGTGACCATTCTGCGGTGTTTTCATCCTATAGGAGCACAGTGTAAATCAATACGGCGCGTGTCACTGCAGACACAATGTATACAGAACGCTGTGATCAATTTGGGAGTTGTCAAAATGTGTATTCAGAAGCGAGTGAGGTATGACCTTTTACATAATGCAATTTTGAAAGAACTCAAGCACAGTGACAAGACTCATTTGTGTTTCAGCGTTTGGCTTACGACCTCCAACCTGTTGGAGGTCCGGGATTGACCGAGTGTGCGTCTAATCCATATTTTCATGACGCTTAATCCCATCCACTGACGGCAGGCCCTGTCACCAATGTCCTTGTCAGACCGGACCCTCTGCACACACACACACACACACACACACACACACACACACACACACAGCCTCACCTTCATGCAAGAGATGGAAATCAGCTAGTCAGACACTCGAGCATGAACCAAATGTCAGCGACAAGCCACAGGGAGAGAAGAGGAGCCCATGGTAATTATTATAGAGACAAATCATACTGTTTCCCCTGCAAAACATGCTATCCCCGGATATCTGTGGCTCATCAAGTCATTTTCTTTTCTTTTTTTCCCTTCAGGGATAAACCAAGAGGAGACACAATTTCAATGAGTAGGTCTTTAAAAGCAGTGATTAACTCTGTGATGGATGTGGTTTATTTGAGCTTTTGCTCATCACTTTATGGCATTGTGCTCTGTGCGCTTGCACGGTATTATTCAAAAAGTGAGAGTAATTCCGTTGAAATATGAGCGAGTTAGAGAAAACCGTAGACGTCTTTAGTTCATCAAAACGTCACGGAATTACAGATATATTGTTTTGAAGCCAGGCTGTGAAACTCCACCTCCTCTGTCAGGAGAAAAGCAAAGTTTTGGAAAGGTGTCTACCAATTTCTTCCCCCGTGCTGCGCTACTTTCAGTCGTAAAAAACAGCCTTCCTCTTCTGCTTCTGACAACACGTTTCCCATGTGACACTTAACCTTTGGAGATTTCCCATTCTCTCTGATCATTCACTGCTTGGTTCATGTTAATTAACCCTGGGGCGCAGCAGAGAGTTGCAGGCTTTGAAGCAGGAGAAAGGAGGGGGGGAAAGAAGTGAAAACGATTTTGTTGTTTTCTGTTTCTCTTTGGCGATTCGTTTCATTTCCCCATCCGCGGGAGCGTCTTGGTGGTGCCAGTGCGGATACTGAGTGGCGTGGGTGTCGGGAAGGATGCAACGCGGTTCGTGTCCCTGTCCCTCAGTGAGAGGAAGTTGGCCGGGGCAGCCTGACCTCCCTCAGGTGGCCATGGATATGGAAATCAGCTCCAAAATAGAACACAAGATGGTTTTCATAGCCTTCAGCTTCCCTGCAAAAAGGGATTCTTGTCTATTTCTTTTCATTCTTTTTGGCTCCCGGCAAAAATGGTCTTTTCTGTAGTTGCTCGAAATACCCAAAGCACGTTTCTTGGGGAGGAAATATAGCCTGAGCCCAAAGTATATCTTTTGAAATGATTTTGTTCACCGTTAACACTACTGGTTAGCAAAGCTCCTCGGCTCAGAGTACAGCAGGAACCTCTGGCCTTGTCATCAGCGATTGTAGGTACAGCTAAAAATACACCATCCACCGCAGCCAGGCGATGCGTTTACTCTCCTTGAACTCTGAAGGGTTTATATCCTCCTCTCTCAAAAGCACCTTTTCTTAACGCTGCAATGGGTGGAAATCCACCTCTCCACAGCCGTGGAAATATTCATGAGGAAATCCGCTGGAGAAGACGAGCCGCAGCACAACCAGAGGCTTTATTCTCCAGGTTCTCGGGGCAAATCTGTTCCTGTGCTTCTATCTGATGCTTGTCTAAAGCACATAAAGACAAAGACAGGAAGTATGATTAGCCGTACAGAATAGAAGTGCAGCGCTCCCTCCAGGATAAGTCTTGAGGTGGAGCTGATCAAAGCTACGCCCAGAGACAGAGGCAGACTGAAGCAGCACTTTCCAATAGCTATCACCGCCTTGAGACAGCCAGCTTCTATACATATTTCCCTTTTAACATCTTTACCAGAAAGTTGGTAATATCTTAGCAACAGAACAATAGGTTCAAAACTAAAGTGAAATCTCTCATTGACATCCCGTAAACTGTGACTGTCAATGTTATCATTCATAAAAGGCTCATGGGTGTTATTTAAACTCTGAAAGCCTTATTTATTCACTGCATTCTTCTCTGACATTTGCATTTTGAATTGGTTTAACATTTTTGTAAATGCCGTGAACCCAGACTCCGTTGCCATAGATGTCTGTAATCCATTCAGGTTATTGTAGTGCGGCTCCTTGTCCTTGTGTTTGGTGTCTCAACGATGCAATCATCCAGCTTCGACCATTTTCCACATCACGGGGGTGCTAGTTACCGCGGCATTAATAATACACAGACTAGGAAGTGTCACGTACGCCAACTTTGCTCGCTGAACATCCTTTCAAGTGCACCCAGTGTCTTCTAGTCGAGGGGAAGAGGGGATGCAGGTACATTCAGTCGGCCTCAGGGTTTGCGGCTGGAAGTACGAGGCTCCGGCTGATAATCGGCACGGACTCGGTGCGATGAGCAGCCTTCATTATAGACATGTTTAAAGGAGAGCAGAGGCTGCTTGAATCAAAGGGGCGGCTTTGATATCTTGGCCTCAGACACTTATAGGTGTTGTAATGACAGCCGTCTGCTGCTCTGGATTTCATTGTTGCTTTTTCTTTTGGGTTAGTTTCCCTGCTATCATCAATATTTGATTTTTCTTTATGCAAAGTCCCCATATGCATCCTCACGCATGTACACGCCTCGTCCTGTCTGTTTTTTCTCTTGATTTATACAGATGATGAAAGCGAGCTGAAAACGCTTTTATCGATGTGATTATCTCTGTTAATTTACAAACTTAACCTTCCTACTCCTCCAGCAAAGCTTTAGTGCAGAACTCACGCGTTTTTTATTAATATATCGTTACAATTTTGGCAATAGCCAGACAACCGTCAATATGCTTGTTCATAAAAGCACAAATTTGAATTTCTTCCTTGGCCTGTAAGCCTCTAAACTAGGAGACTAAATATATACTTACATTTTATTTCAAAGAGAAATAAATCCTCTCTGGCAAAAAGACTGGCTATGAAGAACTTTACTCAAGGATAGGAAGCACATCATTAAAACGGGGGAAATATTAAAAAGGGTGGATATGAAAGCGTGACGATCCGCTCGCCTTTGGCTACTCCGACTCGCTTCAAAAACATCTTGAGATCTTTCCCTCCCTCAGACCTGCACTCTCCCTTGTTGTTTGGCTCTATTTGCTGGCTTCACATTGATTTGAGCTGTGGAGTTTCCACTAAATAATCAATCACATAGAGCTTCATAAAGGCAACGGGTCTCTGGGAGGAGGTTCTTACTGCATGCAGCATAAACACAGAGCGAAGGACGCAAGTGCTGAGGTCCCTTTATGTCGGCTTGACACCTCAGCTTTCATCAAAGTCCCAAAGTCTGTGTGTCCTCGAATGCCTCGCCAGACCACGGCCTGGTTGGCCTAATTATAATACACAGAAATGTGAGTGCTGAGGGGAGTCGCCTGTATGAAAAGTGTAAGGTGTGAAGTAATTACCTGTTTTTCGCCGCCCCTCTGTCAGGCTTTTGTCTCTCATCATCTGCCGCGCTGTCAAGCTCGGACCAGAAGACGAGCCACCAGTGAGGGACGTTAACACATTACTCCTGCTCCCTCATGGATAATGGAACACGGTATTCATTTGAATGATAAACAAAATGACTTGGAGACACTGGGAAGATCACTGGCACCTGCCCCTCCCTGCTTCCATGCAAAGATGAGTATTATGCAAAACAAGGCGCGAGGATTTGTTGTTTTTTTGGGTGTCGCGTGAACTCGTCTCTATATCTCCCAGGCATGTTGGACAATTATGAGTCAGGAGGAGTAACTCCACCTTGCTAATGTTATGCTGTGTTGTGTTCACTTTGCTTTTATCAGAGCACAGCTGCTTTCATCTGTAAAGTTCTCCACCGAACCTATAGACTCCTATCTGAGGGCCTTAATCAGAAACAACAAGGTGCTCGATGGCCTCCATGTGTCCAGGGTGATAAATAATTCTGGGCCTTATCAAAACAATCAAAACCACGTAAGAGACAATTAAATATTGATGTGCAAAGTAAACACACATTCATTTCTATGAGAGAGAATATGCGGCAGCACATAGCTGCAGCGCTGTTTATTTTCATTTATAAAGACTTTCAATTCAAAACAAACTAAAGTTATTTTAGTTTATTTTGCTGCCAATAAACAGCTGGGGGGAATGTTGTTCTGCAGTGACGCTCCGACTGAAAACGGTATTTCAAGTCTCCCGAAAAACGACAGCGGTGCGGCTCACATAACTCTGCCACGCTTGAAGAGTGAGTCCTCAGAACTGAGTCTAAAAAGGGAGCATTGAATATATATTGGTTAACATTCTTTAACGGCAGCTACAATTAATGTGTGAAGCTGGGCTTGAATCCCACGTTGTGCCTTACACCTGCCAATCACGGTGTTTGTAGAGGTGGATCACAGTGTTGTTTTCCTACTGTAGTCAGGCATGTATTTACTTCCACTAATGTAAAAAAACATTGTATTTGCTGGTCCTTTGAAGATGATACGGAGCACCACGTGCACTGCAAAGACGTGCAAATTGCAAAAAAGCAATGGAAAAGGAAAAATGTGGGAGAGTAAAAAAGCCAGCTGTGTTTTCATTATTGTTTGCGTGCGCTTCAAATCAGGCCAGGCACAGTTTTCCCACCATTCATTGCACGGATTGGGTGGCACTTCATCATCATCGTGTTTATCCTGCAAGGGGGGAAAACTGCCGTCTCTCTCTGCAGATGTAGTCCAGCTCTTTATACGTTTTACAAATAGCGTCCTCGTAAAGAATACGTACGTAACCTGGAGCAACAACAGACCGAAGTGTTCCGATGGATGGACTTTCAGCGTGCATGTTTTCGTTGCCCGTGGCGTGCGTCTTCCTCTGCAGGGATCCTCAGCCGTTCAGGCCTCACAGCTCTCTGGTGGTTACATCAGTGTATCCAGAGAGGTGCCAATCCAGACGTCTCACCACCACCTACCCGGGACGGAGCCCACGAGGCAACGGCGGGCACAAGTCCCTGGTTAGGACAGGCTGCCGTCTTCTATCAATGTTGACCAGCCGCGCCCCTCTGGGCTCCTCGACGTTGCACCTGGGAGCTTCTCTAATCCCTCTTCTTTGTCATCTCAGGTCAGTCGATGTGCTGCTTTTCCACCTTGAGAGTTATAGCAAAGGAAATACTCCGAAGGTATGTAAAGAGGAACTACTCTGAATGTCTCTTTTTATTTTTTTTTTTAATTGGTGGTGAATTCAAACTTTGTTTCTCCTGAGATTCAAACACACACAAAAAAAATACTAATTTAAGTCCAAGTCCAGTTCGTCAAAACTCGATGTAATCGTAGTTGACATAATTTCAATTATTTGTGGGCGGCATCAGGAGGTGAGGATTAAAAAGATAAAACACAGGCTTTTATGTAGCGGCCACTTTGCTAATTAGATGGATTAAAATGTGCTCTGCAAAGGGAATTAATTTGCAAGTGAATGGCAGTTAGAGGCAACCGTGTATAACAGATGACACAAATCCCCCCAAGGGTATTCCATGGTTAGTTTGCTACAATTTAGAAATTACACAACTCGTTTACTAAATAACAGGCTCAGTTTTTTCCCTGAACTGCATTCTTTAGCGCCTCTCTGTCACTTGACTTTCAGATGTGTTGAAAATAGGTTAGTCTCCTCCAATGAACGAAGCCTCCTGGTAGCACCGCTCACTGCAGTAATGGAGGGTCATTTATAATTCATGAGGTGGCTAGTCCCCCAAGTTAATTTTGCCCTGGGCACTGTTTACTTCTGCTTTGTACTTTGTTTAAAGTCAGTTGTTGACAACTCTTGTACATGTCAAACTATCACCGCTAATAATTGCTTAAGGAGATAGAACTTTTGCAAATGTTGGTTCCACCAGAGGTACATTCGCCTCGCCCTCTGCAGAACTTCTTCAGATGAATTTTTGATGCATCTCCTTGCTCGCTCTTGACAAAAAGTCCTCTGTAATTCAAAGCAATAGCTGTAAGAGAAATTATAAAAAAGAATAATGTAGTATGCTCTCCATAACATCCCAGTTTTCATGTGAAAGAGGAAACGTCTCTCTTACCCCCATCTCCGCTCCCACTACCACTCTCTCTTTCTTTCTTCATCTCCGACTTTCTTCTCTCTCTCTCTTTTTTTTTTTTGCATATTGACCAAAGAGAGACTGTGCTCGTACAGATGATGACTATCACACACTGCGGATTGACACAATCTATTGTAGGCGCGTAGGGGCCTTGGGCTCTACCTCTGTGGGTCAACCTCCTTCCTCTCTCTCTCTCTCTCTCTGTGCAGACAGCGACATTCTCTCAATGCAAGCAGTCACTTGATTAGTGCCAATTATCCGGGCTGTCACTTTCCCTGGTGAGGGTGGCCCAGGATGCGCCCCGTCCCCCACGCTTCCCGTGTAGAGCGGACGTGCACTAAAAGTCTGCGCTCGTCGCTGTAGGCTGTGGGAATGATTTTGAATGCTGAGATGGAGGAGGGTGGAGGGAGGTGGGGGATGAAAGAAATGCGGGATGCAAGTTCTGAGTTTGACAGTGTGATGGCACTGACTTCCGAGACAGTTACAAGGGGAATGTCATTTCTCCCACAAAGACGTCTCCCCAGGGCGGCTCCGTCTTCCATCGTTCAGTCACTCACCGGCTCAATAATCAGCTGTGCACGGTCTCCGGGACCCAACTGGGTTACATTCACCTAGGTATACAATATTCACTTGTAAGTCTATTGGTTTTAGTCTAAACCAGGGGTACTCACTGTAATATGAATGTGCTCAAATGTAGCACGAGTATGAACAATAACAGTCATTTGTCGACGGCAAAATCCACGCGGCTGCATTTGGAATCCTGCAAGAGGAAGGCCGCAAATCTGGGGAGCCAATGAAATCAAACCGAGTCCAAACATGTGTTAATAGCTGGTGCCAAACCTGAAAACACACACACACACACACATACACACACACACCAAACAAAGATGGAGCAAAGTCACTAATATGTTCTAATTGTGTCCTCCTGTAAATCCCTTGTTATTTCAATGGCAGCAGTCGGATGAACGTCATTGCGCTCTGTTCTCAGGTTCCGAGCCTCTCCGTCTTTGCAGTCACCGGTTCTTGGCGGCTCTGCTGCACTATTTTTTTCCTGGCTCCCAAAAAAAAAAAACCCCCGCAATTGCGGTGTTTTTCGAGCTATGCTCTTTAAACAGCGCTGCGGTGTATTTACCGATCTATTTTCTCGCTGCTTTCATGTTGTTACTGTGTCTCTTGTAACTTCTCCGTATTCAGCAGCAGAGCAGTGAGACGCAGAGCTCCTCTAAACAGCAGAGGTTATCCTCAGTGTGGATGTCTGCAGGGGAGTAAACACCATTGGAGTGAATATTTTGTACGAGACGATATTAATTATTCATGCCCGCTTCATTGTGTATGATGATGTGTCAGGATGTTTGCCAATAAACAACAATATTCCTTGTAGGATTGATCCGATATGAAAAGTTGTTGAGCTAGTTCCCCTCAGTAGGAGAAAGTCTGAGGAATGCAGTGTGTGTGAGAGCTCGCGCTGGTACTTATTTATGGAAATATCAATATTGTATCGTAATACCGTATCCTCTGCATTTAGTGTAAACAATACAATCCAAGGGGCACTTTAAACCTGGACTGCGAGAACGCCATTAGTACGAGGATTAGGGAAAATGTGAACCCCCTGTGTGCAAAAGTGTGCAATCAAATCGATTTGAAGCAGGGAAGGTAAACTGGGTCAGGGTGATTTTGTGGATTGGCAGAAATGTACACACAAAAGAGAACACAAAAATCCCCCGTACCATGTATTGAACTGTTTATTCTGCTCAAAAGCCCCAGTGATGCGCTACGTCATTGGCTCTGGCAGGCCCGAGGCGTCTGTGTGTGTGTGTGTGTGGGGGTGTTTGGGCTCTCTTTCATGGTCGCGGTGCCCCATGCCGCCGTCTCCCTGTGACGCCCCAAGGAACGCGTCACCACGCGGGGAGGACAGCAGGTCGGCACGGCCGCTCTAATTGCCATCTCCTCCCAGTACACACTGTGGAGCACGGTGATTAAATAAAAAAACACCTCCTCTGCATCCAAGCTCTTTACCTCGCAGGCAAAACAGCGGGTTCCTCTGGGACGGGGTCACCGTGGCCCCCTCTGTGTTCTCTGATCTCTGCCAAAAAAAAAAAAAAAAGGAGGGGGTGCGACTGCACGCTATTATTTACCACTGAGAACAAAAATTGAGGATCGTCGGAAGTCGGAGTCAGTGTTGAAATGTTGGATCAAATGTTTGATTTTGTGATTTTGGTGAACAACAGATGGCGGTTTCCCACTGTGGAACAGTAAAACTATTTTAATTATTATTACCCTTTCTATTAGACGCTCCCTTTTCATTCCTGATTAAACACGGCTAGTTTGAACACATCCTTGGTCATTAAGCATTCCCATTTTAAACATGTCCGGGATCATTAAAGCACAGATAATTCAACCGAAGCCATAAAGAAAATGAGACCCGGGCTTTGTGCAGAGTTATCGTCCTTGGACAACCGGCCCACACACACATGAAACCGACCATTATCACTCGGGTTAATGGCTTTGTTAATTTGAAGACATTAACAACTGCTGCGCTGTCTGCAGTGAATGTGTCACACCGGGCAGGTATTGTACTGTTAAACGGCTTGCTAAGTAGATTGATTCCTCGGCTGCAAAACAAAGCAGCGATGTAGGCAGGCGGGTTAATTAAACATTTACACACAAACACACAACAATCTATTCTACTCCCGGATTCATCGCATCAATACGCGCTTTTCATCGGGATTGTTTCAATGTCTTCGTTTGCTGGCTCCATCCTGATGGCACCGCCACGCCGGATCCGCCGCGCTGCTGTGCGTGAGGGCCGACTGGGACTATTGAGGCTGCTGCACTCGCCCATAACAGGGAAATAGGGGCCCCTCCACTGCGCATGGGAGACACGCAGACAGAGATTCCGGCACCTGCACCCACACCTCCACCTCCGCACTCTTTCATCTCCAGAAGCAGACGCAGGCGGAGGAAGCATAGACGCCGATTCCTAATCATCTCCCTCTCGCTCTCTCTCTATCCACTGCCTCCACCTCTCAGCTCTGTTTAACACACACGCACACACATGCAAGTGCACACATTTGTACACCAACCCACGGTCCACCACAGAGACTTGCTCAAAAGGCTGCGATTGACGAAATGTAGAAGTGAGAGCCACACCTCTTCCAAAAGGAATTGATCTCTTTCTTTCACATTTTGAAAACTCTTGGGGTCATGAGCAAGAGAAAAGTTCTGGCTTTTTTGTTATTTTTTCGAAGAATTTCTACATTTGCGAGCGCAAAGTGGGATTTGGGCCGGAGGCCCTGATGCTTCCCACCTTTCATGTATCCTCTGCTGACAGACACGGCGCTGACAGGAAGGCAACGAGGGAACAATCTATCACCTTTCTTTTCAACTTTCTTTTTGGCCCACTGCGGCGTTTCATTCGTTAACACGCGACACAACTTGTCGTCAGTGGTTGTCTAACCAAAGGAGCGTAACACTCACTGCACTGGAGCAACAGTGAGCTAAGATGAGTTCCCATCATCACTCCATATGCCAGGCCTCATTAGCTACGGATGGGTTTGCTCACAGCTTCGCCTAAATACCTCAACTATTGGATGCATGTTGTTTTTCTCTCCTCTTTTATGTTCTCTCACTCTCTTATTCACACACACACACACACACACACACACACACTCTGGAAAAGCCTTTAATACACTTGCCAACTGTGGGCCCTTGGTAAGATTCCTTGAGGGCGATGTGTATCCACAACAGTGTCTCTCCCTCAGACATGTGGCGTGGGTAAACAACACGGTTAAGCCTAAAACAATGTGTGTCCCTGATGACTGCAATTATTTATGAAATCAAACACAATTCAGCTCTTTGCCAAGTGGGACAGCTCTCCAGATCACTCAACAAATCTCCACTCTTTACCGTTTGTACTGACGCTAATGCAGGGAGCATCGTGCTCCCGTCACCTCCACCGTCCAAAAGGCCGCTAATCGATTGTGTGATCTTGAACACTTGAACAACACCGTCTCTTTAATTATAGCGTCCAAACCAAATAGAACACGTGTGAACTGCGTGCTACCCCCGAGGCCATTGCCCCTCGGGCCGTCTCTGTGGATGATGGCAGGCTGAATTATTCAACCTTCGGCGTTATTACTCCTGACCGGGGGAGCAGCAGGCAGTGAGGAATGCCAGTGTCAGGACAGTATGCGTGTTCTCCAGGCATTAGCCTCCAGTGAGCAGCTGCCGCAGATGGTACGCTCACTTTGTCATCGCAGTTTCTCAACGCCGCTCGTGGAGAGAGCAATCAAGCAACGGCGCAGAAAAAAAAAAAACTAATTTCATTTTTAAAAGGAAAATTAGAGAGGTGGGTTGAGGGCCGGGGTCATTCATCACACACTCTGTGGACTTTAAAGAGTCTCGGGACTTTCATCAAACGTTACGACCGCTCAGACACATGCAGGTGTGGACAAGCTGCTGTCAACGAGGAACTTTCCTCAACGTTGAGGTCGCTGACCTCTGTCTTAAAAGTGTTTCTTTCTCAAGTTGTGTAATTTGAGAGTGTGTTCACATCTCCCGTCGACCTGTAAGTACAACACAGCGTGCTTGTATCTCATGTAGGACTTAGAGCCTAAATGCAACAACACCAAATATTCCTATTGTGCAATAAGACAAGTGTAAAACTTAATTAATACATACACATAAATATATGTTTAAAGGAAATTGTACAATAAGAATTAAAGAATCATAGTGCAAGTAAGTCATGAGCAGGAAAATGCAAAGAATGAAGACAATGCTACACATACAGAGTTTCCCACACTTTTAAATTATGCTTATTCTTGTACTCGCAACAGAAACAACACACATGCAAATTCATGATAGTTATTGAAAAAACATGTTATTTTTGTGTTTTATGTCCACAGAAATATCTTGTGCGATTTGTCAATAATTATCATTAAAAATTCAGCCACAAGACGATTTTAAGGAACATCGTGAGCAAAACTGTGGACCTACATTGATAACCTACATTTCAAGCGCATATATTGGGAACCCATAAATCACGAGCAGAAGATAAATATGGGAGGGCGACTGAATTAAATGGTACTTAGCCTTGTGAAGCGCACCATAATATATCTAAGGGAGGGGGTTCAGAGAAACAAGGAGGCGCGCGTCCACCCTTCTGCAGCCAGCGGTTGTAACCCTCGCTGATCTCCCTTAACACAGAGGAAACCAAAGATCCTAACGGCGCTGAGAACATATCTCATTAGCTGCCTGCATACCTCTGCCATCACTGCGTAGCGCCCTCCCTGGGAATATAGAAAGAGGGCTTTGTCTACTCCGTCCCCAAGCTCTTGTCAAAACCTTCTTAATTATGATTAATTACATACCCACAAAGATTTCCTCTACCAAGTATACAAATAATAGAACACTCTCACTAAACACTACATTAATTATAGGGCGGTTTGCAGCAAAATAAAATAACAAAAGTGTTACTTGTCGCAAGAACAATGCTTTTCATATTTTCTCAAGGATTTGAAAAAAAACAGGTCTCTTTCTTAGCAAAGTGTGCCCTGGCTTCAGGCTCCTCGGCATGTTGGAGGTTTTCCCTCTGCGGGCTCAATTGTTATGGATGCTGTTTACGGTGCTGCTATGACAAGTGTGAAGGGCAGGCACGGTGAAAGATGTATCGCTCGCTTATCTGCGCAGTATCTGAATACGTCGTAGGATTGTAAATGACCTGATATCACGCCACGAGTCTCAACAACAAGCGAAACCTCCTTTCTTTTCATTTATTCTGTGTGATAACTTTTTGACACAGAGTGACAAATACTGCTCGGGAGCCTAAATATCTGTAAATTCATTGAATTTGTGCGTGTGATGGTGCTTGTGGCGTCGGGAGGTTGTTACAAAAAACACTTCTCATGAGATCAATTTATTTTCTGTTGTGCCAAAATTCCCACTCGTGATGGAAGTTTGCAGAAAGTCGTTGAGAGAAAAACAGCTATCTGTGAGTTAAGCGGCAGGGATGAGTGACACGAGGCAGACTAATGATAAGGTTTATAAGTTTTGATAGTTTTTACGGCCTTCTCGTGGAGCTGAAGCACATCACTGAGACGTGCTCCTGAGCTGCACAGAGAACAATATGCCTTTGAGACACGCTCGCTGCGCCGGAGCAGCCTCGTCCTTCCGCTTCTTGCCGCATGTGCTTTATAGCCGACAATAAACCATTTTAGTGCAAAATAAATTGGGATCGTATTGAAATGCTGCCGCTATATATGTCATCGAAGACATACAGTTATTTTTTAGCAAAGCTGGAGCATAGTTTATCATCATGTGAGTGCTGCGATTGGGTCTGTTCCACATCATTGGCTTCTCTTGCTTAGTTAGATTGTGAAGGTCAGAGTTCCTCAGGCTTTTAATGGTTGTTTAACTTTGGAGAATTATCACATAGGCAGGACTCTGCTGATATATGCAGCACAGTCCCACCTCGGCGTAGCCCCATCTCCAGCCTGCCTTTTAGGTGTTTAGACCAAATCTGCAGACTAAGTGGATACAGTGGTCTGAAATATTTGCATGTCTTTATTTGAGACTAAGTAAATGTGCGTGGAATTAGCGTTCCAGATGGAACAATAATGGATATTTAGTTTTCAGGGCACATTAAATGTAGCAGAGTTGTGATCTATGGGGTATTAGGTTTTTGAAAATGGCCCATAATCTATTGTCTATTTAGTCTTGCAATATTGCTTGGATTTCCTTAATAAGCAATTAACTAGTTATTGTATTGACAGTTTGTCTGTTTGTAAGTAAAACATATTTTAAAGTAGCGCGTTTTTAAATATACAACATTTGTGTGCACAGGCTTAAAATGATTCAAAAATCAATTCCTCAGACTGTCTAATTAGTTTTTTCCAATTAATCTGTCTTGTGTCAAAATAATCTCTCTGTCAACATGTCCTTAGATTAACAGGAAACCTTGGAACAATATATTTGAATAATGACATTTTTGCTTTGTAGAGCTTTAAAACTTTACAAACATAATTAACACCACCACTAAATGAAAATGATATTAGCACGCAGCACCATCAGAAAATTACCATATGAAATCTTTTTAAAGTTTTCCAAATGAAAGCTTCAGGGAAGAAGTCTTCTCCCCTGAAACGGCAAGGTGACATTTTATTTCAGCTGTTAATTGATGTTCTGCTGATTAAAGCACATTTTATGCTGAGGACCAGGGGGGGTTGGGGGGTATTTCTGTGAGCTATCCGTTTGCAGGCATGGATTGCAGCAGAGTTACAAGACCTATAGCTCAATTCCCAGAACTTTTTTTCTGTGTTGCATCAGAGATTCAGACTGTTCAGGGGAGGCAAAAACCGCAGATTTAGAGTTAGTTAATTAACTTTAAGTTCTGCATTGTGTCAAAGTCCCATACTTAGAAATAAGTTACAGTTAAGAATAAGAATCAGAATTGCCTTTATAATTACTTGGGTAGAAATTCATGCTGTTGTAAAAACTGGTAGCAGAGTGTATATCATATAGTCTACACGCTATTACAGAAAATTGATTATATTTTTATAAACAAGATGTTCCATTAATCACTGCACAATATTTGTTAGCACAAAGCAGACTAATAATTCAAATCTGCAGCATGACTTGTTTATGGAAGTGTGCAATTGATAAAATGCCAGGAAGCAGTAATCTTTTAAAGCACCTCTTACAAAAACCTCTTTGTCAGAATAATCAACACAGTCTGCATAATTTACATTACTTACTTAGATGCATGTACAGCCTGAGCTTAAAGTAAAGAAGTTTGTTTTCTCGTGTTTGTGCCTATTAGCCACAAATTAATTAATCTACCATCCAAAACCCAATTAAGCCACAAGCTATATTAATACATCGCCCATTTCCCAGAATGCAGAGGAAGTACCACGGAAGCACTATTATTTTCACAAACATAATCACATTTTGTTGCAACACTTGCACCCACGAAAATGCCTGAGTTTATGTTATAATGTATTCAGAAGGCTCCCGAGCTGTTTGGGTAAAACCCGAGAAGGGAGATGATTTTAAGTTCATGCGGGCTAATTTACTGTCCACCACTAGGGGGAGTGGAGATCCTCACTGTGGAGAGCAATAACATGCAGCTATAAAGTACTGATGAGGCGGCTCAGTGAATACTTATGAAGAGTTCTGCAACACATTCACTCTCACAACCTTGGTCGTCTTATTCAAAATGCTCTCGCTCTGGTTTATAGCCGGCGTCCAACGACACATCCCAAGCACCAATCATATAATTACCGACGTCTCGAACTTGAGTGTTCATTCAGCTCGGGTTCCCTCAGCCTTTCAGCCTCCTCCATCAATCAACGATGTGAAAAACTTCAGCTCCTCCATTTAATATTGTTTGTTTTGTTGTTTGTCAACACAACAGAGGAGATGTGCTTTTCTAAAGCTCAGTGTTAAAGAGGCACCCCGAAGAAGAATACACACAGCGTTGCCATGGAGCCCATTGATGTGCAAATGTTTTCATTTAAATTTTTTTAAGAGGATCAGCTCAGATTACGCCAAAGTTTGACAGAGATAATTCGATGGCTTGTGTAGCAGCTTTGTTTGTCAAGACCATCATTCAAGGCACGTCAGACCACCTTCACAAGCCACATAGCCTTTTTAATGAAGTTTACTTTGAGAAATAGGCCAAAGCTAGTACCTTTTCTTCATGCTAAAGCGGGGAAATCTTCTCAGACCTCACTCATAGGACCATGAACTGATAGCAGTTCATGGTTTTAGTCGTGCTGCCTCGAAAGGCTTGATGAGGGATACAAACAGCTCGCAGTAATGTTCCAGTTTCCAGGTTTTAAGAAACTTTAACTTCATTCTCGCACCACTGCGGAAGAAAAACCCCACCAAGCCGGTATCGTCGCATCTAGCGGATATATTTGCTCTTTTTCTTGCATTATAGATAAATGCACCACGGAGACCCCCCAGTATTTCGGACAAGGGAGAAGAGCTTAAATATTTATGCCTAAGCCTCTGGAGGCCCACTATTAGTATTAAAATGTTTTACTTTCTGGGGCTGTCACTCTGCTCCGGCTCCCATTAACAACAGGGCTGACAGGGACCTCTGGGTCAAACACTTTGAGGCAACAAAGGCCCTGATGAAATCACTCAGTGAGACCCAAATTACTTCTGTGTCATTGCTGAACAATATTTTCTCCCCAAAGCATTCCTCCCTCTGTTAACGCCATGACCCCTTCCGCTGCATTTGGAAAGGATTGTTTGTCTATAACACTGGGGGATGGAGATGAGGAGAAGTTCATGGACAATGTTCTTGGCTGTGTTAGCGCCCCACAAGCGCCGGGGCTCCACTCCCTCTGTTTTGTTGTGCTTTGTGAAAAAAAGTTGATAAAAACAGGTTGTAAATGGAGATGGGCAGTTGGAAATGAACACGTTGGGTGGAGCAATGAAGCAGGAAATCCAAATATACAAGACCTCAAAGAAAACGGGCAAAAGCCTGGAGAGAAGCCCGGGGATGCGGATGAAGCAGGGGAAATTCAAACTGCAGGGACTATTGGTAAAATAGCCGAGTCGTTTCATCACTAAATGTTTTTGTGAATATGACGAATTATACTTTTACATTATTTCAGTATTGTATAATGTGACATATCTCAAGGAAACATCTTTGTCTTAAATTCTGCACTGAATTTTGAATCATCACATTTTCCAGAGATTTATCAAATAAAGCACTGTGTTGTAGTTCTGTATATTGTGTGTACTGCAAAAATGAAACCCAGAGTCTAAATTCAATATTTGAATAATCTCTGTTTAACTATTAACACAATCTAATAAAGCACACTCAAGGCCCTCTGGAAATCCTTCATGTTGTATCAACATATGCATGGGTATCATCCCAAAAGAAAGATTGACAGTTGAAGCTTTACAGAGCCGTGGAGTAACATTGAGAGTGGCACAATTGGATGAGCTGCGAACAGTATCAGAAAGGCCCCGGAAAGGAATGAGCGGGCAGGGAAGCTTCAAATCCCCTCTCAACCCTAAGTGGGTGGTCCTTTCACTGTGGGTAACTGTGCAGTCGCCAGGCATTCGCA
Organism: Gasterosteus nipponicus; assembly: GCA_014132575.2. Lineage (NCBI taxonomy): Eukaryota > Metazoa > Chordata > Actinopteri > Perciformes > Gasterosteidae > Gasterosteus > Gasterosteus nipponicus. Next base: position 60,766 of record BMAF01001710.1, read on the forward strand.
CGGAGGTTTTGAAGGGGACCGGCTCTCCAGACGCAACATTCACCGTCCCAGGCCCATACATCCACAGAATTAGATTCATGCTACACTGACTTTATTTAAGCTAGGAGTCCTGGCAGTGGCAGCATTAAATGACAGCCAGTTCTCTGGGTCTTTTCTCTGGATTAAAGGATGATTCAGGGGAGGAAGGCAGAATGGCTTAAGAAAGAATTCATTCAGGGAGAAAGAAGTCCATAGTTTATCTGAAAAAAGTAACTGAGACCCACAGAGGTTGCCAGAGTGTATTGAACACTGTGGACATGTGTGAAGATTGAAACAGAAATATGCTACAGCGCTCACTCCTCCCATCCAGGACCACAGCACACACACACACACACACACACCGCACATGCATCCTCTCCTGTTTTAATTGTATCGAAGTACAACTTTTCACGCAAATGGCATTGCTAAACGAATATAGTATTATACAAATATTTTAACCTTTTGCAGTTACATTTCTTATTCATTCATATTGTGTTGAACTGAATTCTCTGGTTTCTCATGAAAGCTGCAATGTAGTTAGTGTATTTTTTAATAAAGCACAGATCAATTATCAATTAAAAAAAAAAAATGTCCATAATGATGGAAAATAGAAACAAAAACAACAACAGTTAAATTCAGATCACTTTTACTCTAATAGCTAATATTGGAGAGCCGCCGTGGCCTGGGAATGAAAGCCAGCCACCCTCCAAGCCGGGCACATGAGAACTGTTTAAGTTGGCCTCACAAGTCATACATTTCAATGATTTCAAAGAGACCTCCAATTAAAAGCTACAAACGTGTCTTTGGAATGCGAACTAACACAATTAAATGTGTTCCATGAGTGTATTAGAGGAATAAGTTGTGAATTAGCACTTTGAATACACAAGGCTGTTTTCATTCCCAAACTCCTTTCACTCATTCACGCAGCGGAGGTAAAGAGCTCTTTTTGAAGTCAGCCGGTTCTCTCTCTCTCTCTCTCTCTCTCTCTCTCTCTCTCTCTCTCTCTCTCTCTCTCTCTCTGAGCAAAAGAAGATTGAGTCAGCCTAATCTGCTCCTTGTACATTTGAATGTCTTCTGCAAAGAGCTCATCCTGGCTGCTTGATAAAGGCCCAGGTGCAGAGACAGTGGCCGTGCCTAAATTTGTCTCAGTGGGGGCTGTAAATCACTGGCAGGCGAGGGAGGGAGGGGGGGTCCCATCCTTTGAAGATACAAGCTTGCCTCCCCGGCTGATTTGTGGCCAGAAGGGCGAGCCCTTTTTCAGGCTCTGCACAAGGCTCTCGCCAAAACCAGAGAGGGTCTCACAAGGAGGAGGACTCATAACTCGGGCGGTATGCTCGAGGACTTTCAATCAAGCTGCACAACACACACTCAAACGCAGTATGAAGAAGGGCTTCTGAATGTCAAAGGTCAAGTGGAAGGAGACTCTGGATCATGGCGATTTAGTCACAGTCGGAAAATCATGTGCAAATAAAAGTGTTTACTTTGCTCTCGTTAGAAAACATTAATAAGAACTCTGTGCAAAGCTTCAGGTGTTGAGTGCAGCTGATTGGACGAGCCAAATGGATGTCGTGAGTTACCTGCTCAATCAAAGAATGAAACAAAAGACAAAGCTGTGAATCTGCCACGACATTTTCACATAAAGGGATTGTGTTTGGTTCACTGTCAGTCATTCTGAACTGAGGCATTTTTCCACAAGATGTTCACCATCAAACTGTAATCAATAAAAAAAACATTATTTTTGTGTGTTTGAAGAAAGCCGTTGGAATGATTTGCATGTTGCAAAATCTAATTTGATGAACACTGACTAAGAACCAAATTGCTTTTAAAAACTCATTTTTTTGTTCCTTGGTCGTTACAACAACGGCAAAGCTAGTAATCCACGACACACACACGCACACACACACACACACACACTGGCCCTGCTTTTCATTTGTCCACTACAGTGCCATCTAATGACGCCAAAGAAAAGAAATTAGCTGACCGTTGCACGCTCCCTTTGACCAAGTCATTAAGATGGCCAGTGTGGAGCTGAAGCGGAGCCCTGTGAAGCTCCCTGTGACACACAGGCTTGCATTCCTCTGTTTGTTATTTAGATCCTTATTTACACTTGTTGTCAGAGACAGGCTGGAAGCACAGCAGTGGCTTCCTCTGTGGGCCGGATAACAATAAGCTGTAGGGAGCAGCCCAGCGAGGCATTTAGTCCGGCCCTGCCCCGTCCCGAGAAGAAGGGGTGAGGAAAGTTTACTGCCTGTAAATCAGAGGCTTTCACTCCCCAGACGCCGAGGCCTTCCTGTCCCGCTGATCTCCGCCCGATATGCTCGGAGATCGCGCTGTCAAGGGGAAGACGCTGCCTTTTGATTTCAGCTCGAAAACTCACCTTACGGTAATTCTATTAAAATGATTCCTCATTTTAATAGAATTACTTTAAGGTGAGTTTTCAACGCATAACTAAAATGTTACGTTCTTCTCATTTGCTCTTCTTCTAAAGAAAGGTGGCTGCAGCAAGCAAGTGATGTTCATTTGTGGTTCCTAAAGTGCTGCCCTGGCTCTTTCAGCATGTTTCATCACTCTGCGCTTTAGTTAATGAATTAATGACCCCCCAAAAAGCACAACTATTTTTCAACAAATCATCACAAAAATGGACAGAAAAATTGAGGCTTTGAATTTCAGAAAACTCAACCAAGATATCACATAAAGATATCATATCCCCTATTTGGGGCAGCCAAGACCTTGACCAGTTAAATCAATGTTTTTTATCACGGAAAATAGTCTGTTGCCTGTTTTCTTTATATGAAGAAGAAGAAAAAAATAATGGTTGAAAAAATAATTATAGCCAGAGGGACCACCAAACCTTGAAAGCTTATTTAATGACACTACAATTACATCATTCATGAATAATCCATTTCCTAAGAGTATTGGGGACTTTATCATCACTACAATTGTGAGTAATGAAGTGTGCACCGTATGATAAGAGTACACAAAAATCCCAGTTTGAAACAAGTGTTATTGTGGCCCTGTACGGGTGTGTGAGCCCATTGTGACCTTTTTGTTTGGCGACTTCCTGAGAAGACAAGCAGTGAGAATGTGTTGGTTTGGAGGTAACAGCAGCTGTGTGCTACGTGCCTCTGATCCAGGCAGCTATTGACTTCCTGAGATTTGAATTAATTACTTGCTTCACAAGAGAAACTGGATTGCAGTGGAACCCCCTAAGAAGTCCACTCATTCTTCAGAAACTGCCCCATGGACTTGCAGATGGTTTCACTGAGATGTGCTTTCCCATAGAGAACAATTATACAGGGGATTGTGGTGCTGGCATAAACCTGGAGCACACAGTCTCCATTCTGAACATTTCAAAACAGCCATAGGGGAGGTTTGTGACTTAACATAAATTAGACCACCAGGGAATGGGGAGATCTGAAGTGGCGGAAGGGCAATATTACAGATAAATGCATTGCGCTGAGAGCTACACCGCCGAAGAAACAGAAAACGACACTGTGACACATCGGAATCAGATAACAACAACATGAAATTGCCCTTTAACGTTTGACAAATGTTTGACAAATGTGAGCGTGCGTAACTCCATGCAATGCTGGTTTAGTCGATCCCTCCTCTGTGTGTTTTCGGTCCAAGAAAGGAAACAATGATGGGAGCAATTAATGACATGGAGGAAAAAAAGAAAACAATTACAGCTGATACTTTTGGGGCCTGTGTTTTAGGGTGAAAGGGATTAAGTTGCTGCCGCGTTTGTGTTCTGCTCGCTTTGAATTGGCTCAAGGCCTTGTGTTTGGTCTTGTTAGTGCCAGCGGCTCCAGTGAAGAGTACACTTCAGCTGTGATGAAGGATGCAGGAACGCAGAGGCTACCAGTGGCTGCTAATTAACCTCTCATTGTGTTCGCTAACAAAGAAACAAAGGAACAAAGTGGAATTTCAATGCAGGAGATTATCACAATCACAAAGAGCGTAGTGCTGGATCATGCACTTGATAGGGATCTTCACACCGGCCACGACAACATGAGATTAGATCAAAGACAGATGAAGTTAAATTTAACAAAACAATGCAGTCTTCTTATGCAATAACCAGCCACGTGGGCCTTCGCTAGGTGTAGGAGAGCACAACTGCGCAGCTACGCCAGAACGAAACGTCTTCCTCTCCAACTTCTGCAAGATTGTTTGATTCGATTCTGAGAACTTTACTGCGGCTTTGTTCCGTACGAGAGGAGGTGTAGCATCCTTCCTCAAACACATCAAGACAAAGAGGAAACGGGCTGTGTGTTCTTCGCTGGTTATTGTGGCCCCGGCTTCTGTCCCAACTGTCTGAATGGCAATTACTGCTGACTTCCTACCCAGTGCAGAGCCCGGGCCTGCTGAGGGTGTCCTGAACCCTGCAGTGTCCAGAGGGGAGAGACAGGAGCTGTCAAATCTCACACCTCTGCCCTGCTGCTGTGGGGAGCGCTCCTCCAGCTGCTGTCCCCACGGGGCTCGCTGTACACTCTCGCTAATCAGCCCCATCTCATCTCTGGGAGGAACTAGCCCCAAGTGGATGAAGGCCTCTTTCTCACCTCTGCTACCACAGCGCACCTTTGAAGTCCTGTGCAAGTGTTAGTTTTATGGCTGGAGATGGTACGATAAGATCCCACGGAAAGGTGATAAATTAGCTTTTCGTCACACATTTAAAAAGGGGAAATAGCAGGCTGCTAAAAGTCCACAGACTCTGTTACAGGTTTAACACCTAACAGTTAAAGCACTTGAGAAGCAACAACAGTGTAGCGTCAAACCTGTTAAGTACCTTAATTAAAGCAGCGTGTTTGTATTTAGCTTGCTTCCCACACTGAGGTTCTGCATTAACAAGCATTTGGCCAAGCCGTAGCTGTGGGGCTCCTATGAATTGAACGTAATACTTTGACAGGACAAGCTGGGACAGAGCAGCACTTTCGCTCTGAGAACACACCCTTCACAGGCATGCCGAATGAATCTCTGCAGGGCAGATTTATCAGGAATAAGCATGATAGAATTCAACATTATCAACCTCTTGGGTACCGCGAGAAAGAAAGCCACACTGACTTTCAACCCTACTTTAATGATGACATGAGGAAGACGTGCGAGTCCGATCTCAGATGTAATGGCCGGAGGTGGACGAGCTTGGAGCCTGAAGTTTGATCAATGACTTTCTGTTGGTTGTCGGTCTCACCTCGTCTCAACCCGTCCAACACAGACATTCAGGAGATAATAACCAGAGATCCATCTATATACATTAGAGACAGCTATGTTTCCTGGTATTGTAAACCTAAATATATGTAACCTGTCAAGTCATGTTATTAGTGAAGTGAAGTCATTATATTTATACAGCTGAAAATCACAAATGTGCCTCAAAGGGTTTTAAAGTGTATTCTCAAGAACATCCGAGGACTGATGGAAAAAAGGACTTTTACATTTCCTTGCAGTATGTATTTATACATCTATATATCCACATATATATCAATCTATATATATACATATGTATACATATTTATTTTTTCAGCTTTATTTTTCTGCTGAGGAACTCTTTCATTTGCACATCACAACCTGCAGCAACAATGTGAATCCTTATCTTGAATAACAATCATCACCCCATTTCCTGGAACCAGTAGGTCTTCTTTACGACATCCACTTCCACCAGATAACTTAAATTTCAGTATACGGCTCAAAGGTACATTTAAATAACATTAAAAAAAACATTAAAAAAAATATAGATTCCTCCTTTTCTGACGGGCAGGAGCATGAACTGAGAGCCTTAAGCTTTATGACAAAAAAGAGTTTCATCACAGTTTATAAAACACATCTTTAGCTCCCAGCTCGGTCTGCTGCGGCTCGGTGGAATTTTGCCGCCGCCACCCGCTGCCATAATTTGTTTCACAGTCACCACCCAGCAGCATGAATCAGATGTTGACACTCTAATTTCATGCACACATGGGTGTTTGGCTGGGCCTGCCCCGAATGCTGCTGCATCCCTCCTCTCTCCCTCCAGCTGCCCACTATACCTGCCCTTTGCCCTCGGACACAGCCATGTAACCTAGTTAACCTGGGGGTCACCCATTATGACGGATGATTTAAGCATAGTCTCATAATGATGACGTGCCCCGTGTGGATTTGACTTGTGGCACATCATCTCCACACTGCTCTTTTTGTGGTATCAAAACAGATGGATGACCTGTGACAAAACCGTATTACAAATGTTAAGATTTACTACTTTGATTTTATTGTGTATGATTTGTATGAACAGGTTTAAAGGAATGATGTCATCTCAGAAAATAAAGATGTTTACCCAGTAGCGCGTCTCCAACCTGTCAGGAGAGCACCACGCTGGTCTATTTACCACTAAAATAAATCAGTTTACAGGGTCCACAGCTCCATCTGGAAATATTTGTTTTTAATTTGTGGTTTTTGCGTAGAAAAAAAAACTATGTACTTGCAGGAAATTATGAAATATAGCCACTAGCCATGTTTCAAAATGTCAAAAGGCTTGTCAAGGATTGACACGTTTGCGGAGCATAATTAATGCAAGTTTTGTCCATCACTGATTATTTTACTTCTTCTAAAAGTCAGAGATGACAGTCTGTCTGCTGTGGGAGAAAAGAGAAGCTGGAGTGTTTGTCCACGTCCTCATTCTGTCAGCTCAAAAAGCCAGCAAAAAATATTTTTCATAGTGACCAGCGGATTCACCGTATAAACATAGACGCTGAACAGAAAGAAAAAGTGACGGCTTCTCCCAACATCTCTCCTTCACGACGAGCCTGACAGCTCCTCTCATGAGTGAGCATAAATCCACAAGATAAACTCATAAACAAATAAGTTGTTTGTGTGCCGTGGAAGCCAGATAATGGCCGGGGTTTTATGAAACACTTGCTTCCTCTTGACAAATATCCAAACAATAAACACATAGTAAATAACAGCACCCTGTCCGTATCAGCTCCCTACTTGAGGTTAAGTTGAGTTTATTGCGGAGGCCACTGCCTGCATGCATTAAGCAAATCATAAATTATACATGCTAATTACCTTGGGCCTCCACTTTAATGAATTATTTTAATTAAACTACAACATTGGGGCTTTACATGTGGTCTATATTTCATTCCCTGCCTAAGATGACCTTCTTCTTTGTCTAAGTGTAACATAGTCGAGAGAACAAGGACAAGCAGACTTGGTTTATGAAACTGAGTTCAGATGATGTTACTGAAATTATGAAAAACATCATTGCTGAATTGGCAAGAACCAGTTTTATTATAAGGAAGGAATGAAATGATAGAAGGTAAACTGGAACATTAGCAGATGAAAAATACATACATAACAACAGTTATCAATTTATGGTTTCATTCAGAAAAAAAATGCGGATTTCCAAATTGGGTGTCAGATGGGATTCCAATGTTGAGGTCAAATATATTTCTTCCCTCTTCCACCTGTAACCTTCGGTTCCATGCTCATTTGAACATGTTGTGCTGGACAAGCTGAAGGTTTGTGTTTATTTGCGAAATCACTGACAACCAGAAAAACCTCTTTTCTGGAATTACTTCATTCCGTTTATGTGCAATATTTCAGTCACTTTCATGAAACATCCGCTCAGTTCTAAAGTTGCATTTCTTCAAAGTAGAACATAACACATCAAATGAACACTTTTAGTTACTTTTTAATTCTGGGACGTTTTTTTTAATGAATGAGTTCTTCCTCACAAAAGTTTTTTTCCAGAAATTAATTTATATATATATGTAACATTCATATTTTAATTATAACAGACAAAGTACACTGAAATCCATCCTGGTGGATACTTCAAATGTGTAGTAAATATATAGTGTTGTTACATATTTCTTTGTGGCTGGACTCATTGCTTTAATGTGCTTAGTGAAAAAAAGTTCCATACGGCACGTTGATGTGGTTTAAATGAAATTGTAATGACCAGCCAGAAAAATGTAATCTGATTCCAAATTAAAGCTTGTAATCTGCCGTTGCAGTGTCAATACATTAAATCATCCAGAGTCAGAATGAATGTTACACACACAAATGCACAAAGTGAGGAGAAGAAAAAAAAAACTAACACTGTTGTCCAAACAGTCCATGGGGGAGGGGTGGATTTAAATTCCAAAAGGGTCTTGCAGCTCGTTTCCTAGTTCCCCAGTCAGCAATGTGTTTGTGAAAAATCAGTCTTTTTGTCTTCCTGAAAAAAGGCTAAATCTACATTGGTGGCCCAGTCTAAGTTTGCTTTTCTTTGCACTTTCAATTCAAGTGAATGAGGGAGAATGAAGTGGCCCGAGACCCTTTATTTGATCTACTCGATTGTATAAAGTGACGGAATTCAAATGTATTTGTTTAATACCCCCAAAAGACTGCTGCTTTTCTATGAGGGAGGCAGCTAAAGCGCTTTTTTATCCTGAAAATATATAGTCGAATAGAATGAAAAATATGTATAGATATACTTTGTAGATGTATCTCCATCTGTATTTAGAAACTTGTTGAATTAAGTCGTCCTCAACATTAAATCACGATAAGCTTGAAACATTTGAGAAAAAGAATCTGCCTGACACGTTTAACTGCGCTCGATGACTTTTGAAGGACAACGTAAAGAGCCTAAATGTTTATTATTGAGCTTAATTGTGTTTAGCCCACAGCTTGATGAATGAGCCTAATTGTCTGCGCTGTGACCATGCATCGCAACTCCATGCATCCTAATCGACTGCACATTCATTTCTCTCCCCACTGCTTCTCTATCAAATTCTATCAAATCCAGGTACACGAGATCAGCGGTGTAATTGTTATTATTACTATCAATGTAACTTTTATTCTTATTATTTTATTTTGGGTTAGAAATTAATGTATGATTTTCCGGAAAAAAAGGTCCATATATTTTAATAAATGTAATAGCAATAACAATACTCAAATTAAAAGTTTTCTTAGATTAAATCTTCAGAAACATTTTTGATTGTTTACTTCACTTTTAATGAGAAAATATTTTGATGACCATTTTTTCCAACTCATTGCAGACTGTTTGCACACTTTTCGAAAGCACGCATGCTTGCAAAAAAATATCAAACAAAACAAAACAATAACAACAACACAATTTTTTTTGAATGCATGCTTTTACCTAAAAAAACAGTACAAATTTACAGCATCTGATACACATGGTCACCACGGACTTTTAAATTAAATGCTTCACAGAACTTTTTCTGGAAAATAGATATCTAAAACATAAAATTAAAAAGTGCATTTTACAACATTTCAGTGTCAGTTTTTTGCAATATTCACACGTCTCATACCACTTTCCCAGTTTGAAAAGATATGATAACTCATTTTGCTTTCTTTTTTTTACAGAGATGGTAGGAACACATCTAAATCCTATTCCTATTTGGTACACCCTTATCCATCATTGCAGTAATTAAAAGCAAACGAAAACACAGTCATTGCCTCGCAATTTAATTGACATTACAGCGGTCACACAGAAACGGTGCAAACATTTTGCTATTTGATACAACCGAAAAACTGCCACGGAAATTGCAAGCACTTCAAATCAGAGTCGGTGGTGCCAAAACAAACGACCCCCAGCTGGCACACCACGTCCGCCGCTCACGTTTCCGAACAAACTGAAAAATAGAACTATCAAATAATTTATATTTTCAAGAGCAATACTTCCCTGTGCGACAGGTGGTCTTCTTTGACACGATTTAAAGCTACACAATCGACACGTACACAATTAATTTGATATGCAACTGCAACTCGCCTTAGTTTCCGACGACAGAAAATATAAACTTTGGGATTGATAAAAGGGGCCCTGGGAGCCGGCCAGCAGTTCGTTTGCACGAGAAAAGTTCGGCCGGTCAGTGCACAGCCACGGACTGCAAGGTGGAGGGGCTGGTCAGAGTCTCGCTGGGGTCGCCGGGCTGCTTTGGCTCGTCGCTGTCTGCGGGGACGTCGGCTCAGCGACTGTGGAGAGTTCGACAGAAACGCGGAATGTGGCGGCAACGCCGATAACCCCGCCATGGAGGTCGGCGTCGGCTTGATCGGCACGGAATGGCCGGTAACGACTGTCCCCGTGACACAGGGACTTGAGCGGCATGCCGTACGCGCCGTAGTCGCCGCTCGCCATGGAGATGGGGGCCGTCGTGTCGATCATGCCGGTGTTGTACATGTGGGGCCAGGCCGTCGTCAGCTGGTTGTGCAGCGGGTAGCCGGCGGACATGGACTGCATGGTGGAGAACGCCAGGCTGCCCGGCACCTTGTACTCTCTGGCGATGATGTTCTCGATGGCGAACGGGTGCTTGAAGGTTGAGGACTGGGACACCTGAGGTTGTAAAAGATGACATCTGGGGCAGGTGTGTGCCGCTGGCCGCCAAGGCGCTCAGCTCAGTTTGGCCTGCTGCTGCAGGTAATGGGCGGCGTCCGACTGCTTGCTGGGGCCAAGTGATCGGTCGAAGTCAACAGTTTGAACCTCTTGCGTCGTCTCAAGAAACTGCCGTTCTCGAACATGTCCCCGCAGCTGGGGTGCAGAGCCCAGAAGCTGCCTTTGCCCGGCTGATCCGGGCGCCGGGGGATTTTGATGAAACAGTCGTTGAAGGAAAGGTTGTGTCGCAGCGAGTTTTGCCACCGCTGAGTGTTTTCTCTATAATAAGGGAATCTATCCATGATGAACTTGTAGATTTCACTGAGCGGCAGCATCTTCTCTGGGCAGCTCTGGATCGCCATGGCAGTGAGGGAGATGTAGGAGTAAGGCGGCTTCTGGTCGCTGTACATGTTTCTCCCTGGGCGAGGCATCCTGGATATCTTCAGGAAAAGCAATATAAAAAACAAAAGTAGTCTCCCTTAATTCCTTGACGAAAGTTTGCCGCTCTTCATGAAGAAAAAAACACACGAAAGTTTCAATATCGACACTGCTGGAGTTGTGCGCTAAACAGCCGGATCGAGCGCCCGTGCGGTGTGCAGTCTGCACATTTATGGAGTGACGGCTGCTGTGAGTCTCTCTGCCAAAGTAAGTCAGATCGTCCCGCTAGCGGAGCTGTGAATAGATTTAATTTGGCGTCCTCGATAAGACGAGCTAAGTGGATGCCTCCATGGCCTTCCTCTAAACATCTGATAGTTTTATGTAGTGACATGAGCAGAAAAGACCCCTGTAGAGGCGCTCCATTAATGTGCCACCTCTTTGCTATCACATGACAATTGCCATGGGAGGAGGGGGAGAGGGGAGGGTGGGGGGATCGGGAGGAAGCCATAATCTGGTTTCATTTACACCTATTTATATGGACACCTTGGGCCAATGGAAATCATTTCCATTTGAAGACAGTAAAAGGGGTGAAAAGGCTCGGCGACCGGAATTGAACTTCGATAATGAAACTCGGTGTGTGAAGGTATGCGCTAATATGCGTTAATATGTCTTCAGCGGACTGTACACGTACACTCAGGGTAGATATTTGGAATTTCAACGGAAACGGTATATTGTCATTGATTTCTATTTTGTAATGAAACTGACTTTTAAACGTGTGCTGTTGGGGCAGATGCGCATTTTATCTGGAGGTGGATTAATTAAAAGGAGTACCGTTTGTGCAGTGGCGTGTAACAGGCCGTATTTTATGCACGCTGATAACCTTTTTATTATGATGTGGGTTTTAAAAGAAAACGTGCTTTTTACACATAAAAACGTTGCAAAAGAAAAATACATTGGGCTTCCTCCCTAATTAAAGACTAATATTGTTTACGAACTGCCACACAAAAATATCTGCCATGAGCAAGTTTATTGATGAGCCGACTATTAGTTTTTCAGCTACTCTCGCCTGAGCTGCAGAGAAGCAGACGATATGAAAACATCAACACAATGCAAACAACGTTGTTCAAACTGAAACTTCATGAGTAAATATCCATTGTGTTTATGTAAAGAAGATTCAAAGTACTTCAGAAATGCAAATAAACCCTTCAGGATGGTGTGGTGAAACTGTATAAAATATCCATAAGTCAATTATATGAATGTGAAACCAAATGGGGAAGCCTATTTTGAGCGCCATTGCTGTCTGCTTTTTGGCCAGGGCCTGTTCCTTCCGCTGAGGGTTTGGTACGCAGGGACCACACACACGCACACGCAGATTTGCTCATAATTTATGCTAATTTCCCCCATAAATCCACAATGCACCCCATCACCAGTCTGACGGATTACGAAAAGAATCGCATCGCGGGGGACACCGCGCTATTTTCCCCCAGAAACCAGGAGCGTCCTCGGTGCTGTATAAACACTGTTTAACAATCTGAAACCCTCGGTTAAAGGGAGGGAACTATTTCAGATAGACATTGGATAACTATAATAAATATACATCGCTATATAAATGTATACATATATACAAATTGTAAAAAGTCCATTTGTTAAGTGTCAAGTCTAAAACTTTCGTCGCGCCGTTTCATGACTTTTTCCCCCTCCGCAGTGCCTTTTAACACCTGTCATTTCCCATTAATGCTCAGCTGAAAGGGGTTTTGTCCAGAAGGAAGTGGCCCATTCGAGGCATCTCAAACACCGCGGATAATGACAACACACTGCCAAGTGCCAAACACCTTCTGACGTCCATTCGTCCATTTAAAATACACAGCGCGGATTATGTGGATTCACTTATTTATATTATGCCGCCTTTGTTACTTCCAAATAAAAATACGTGATTGCGAGCTATTAGCATGCAAGAACGTCCCAGGCTATTAAACATTTCGACGCATGATTCTTAACTGTATATTTCGCTCTTGAAATAGCTCATCTTTGCCACTTGTATTTGTTCACTGGCGCGCGCGCATTCACTGCTTTGCGATTTAACCCGCAACACTCGCATTAACCAGCCGGTGAGGGTCTCTCTCTCTCTCTCTCTCTCTCTCTCTTCTCTCCCCTCACACACACAAGACAGAGTGGCTTTTGAGCTTCGGGGTTATGGGATGTTGGTAGACCTTTGTCCCCCGGCGAATGGACACACTGAAAATACCACCATGACTCTGAATCTGAATGGCTTTTTTTTTTTATTTTTTTTTAGCTGCTCTCAAACTCCTGAGTTCAAGCAGCAGTAGATCAAGTCTGCACTATGTTTGGTCATTTGTAGAAACCAGAACAAAGGTTGGGATAAGCCAAATTGCATTGTACCAGAACGTGCTCAGCCTGAAGTATCCTTTATAGCGGGGGCAAGAACAATTTTGTGGGAGTTTTCAAAAAAAAAAAAGAGGATCGAAAACAAAGGGCACTTTCTGAAACATCTTAAAGTAGAGTAGTGAGGCGTGACATTCCCAGGGTGACGAGACACAAAAAGCTGAGGTCATGGGGTGAAAAAGAGAATCAAACAGCCACTTTCACACGTCTGCCCTCCCTGCTGCAGCCCCGAACACAATAGGAAACAAATGTTGTTAAAAGAGGATCGATGCCATTCAGCTAAAGCAGCGCATGATAGCGAGACAATATTGTCACACTGACTCGAGTTGAGATATGCTGCCACCCAGACCTGCAGTGGGGAGGAAACAGGAAGAAACCAGCCTCTCAGGGAACGATTAAGAGAAATGTAAAGATCAGGGCTAATACAAAGGAAATATTTATTCAAGGGCTGAGTCCAAGTTGGAAAATAAATACGAACTCTTAAAAAATAATACACCTCTGAGCTCTAAATCTGCAATTTTATGGATGGTATGATTTTTTTTTGTGGTGATATTTTTTATTTTTCAATCCTTAACGCATTTCGGGCTCCGCGGAGCAAGATGTCTGCTGACTGCAGACAATATTTAAATAGGCCACTAATCAACCTATAAATAGACAAATCATGGCCGGACGTGAAGAAACTTGCGTCTTTAATACATTCATAGCTGAATCACGAGTTTAATTAAATCCATTTTCTATTTGGGTCATGCTTATCATCGCGAGCCGGACTGTACATTTAGAGGCATTTGTTACCTGGACTCTGCGTTAAAACGCACGTGCAGTGAAGGCAGGTGTAGTTTGTGCTCTGCTGCAAAATGTGACTCTCCCACCCAACCAGTAGGCCTGTGCTGCTAATTAAGTCCGTGGTGATTTCAGCCCCAAGAGATATTTTACGGTGCAATTAAGGACGCGCCGATGATAGGTTATGAATATTCAGCAGAATGACAATTAATTAGCAGACAGAGGGCTCTCACAATAACCTCCTCAATAGACAACTTAGCCTATAACGGAATATGCACACTATTTAAAGGCCATTTTCACATGTTACCTACTTGAATATTCATTTTTGACCAGGAAAAAAACAGAGGAAAAGCATGATCTCAATGCTCGATATGATGATACGGTGAATGTAATGTTTTTGTTTGTTTATTTTATCAAACGGCGGGATTACAGTCCTCGCAGCAGCCCGCCCCATTAGTTGGTTAGGGGTGACATCAGAGGGGGGCATTTACAACATATGCTCGGATTATGCTTAATGGTCTAATTACATAAATTAGGCATTCATTATACGGCACATCATCTGTCACAGATATCTCAATTGCACAGAGGCGGGAGTATCTAATTCAATAAGTCTGTGAATTGTTTCATCAAATTAAACACTGAAAATGAATAAGGAAAGAAAATGAAAAAATGTTGATCACTATGATCACAATTTATGCTTTTTTTAAATGATTGTGTCTTGATTACTAACTGTTTTATTTTCTGCTCTTTTTTTTTCTCAGGCAGCAGTTTCACTTTGTGACCATAAGATGGGGACAGGCTCTTGAGTTTGTATTCCTTGATTATTCAATGGTAATGATTTATATATTTATATTATCTTATAACATTTGTTCATTTTGTAAGGTGCTCTTATGCAAATTTGTGATTTTGGGCCATACAAAATAAAGTTAATTGAAATGAGTTACAAACTGCACAAATATGCCCACTTAGCTTAGTTTGTCTCTCTTCTTATTTATAATTTTACAAGAAATAATTAGTTATTTCTAACAGTTAATATGACATTTAGCTATTCACTGTACGACTATGAATTTGTATCTGCAGGCACATGTGAAACGTGTGTGTGTGTGTCTGCGTGTGCGTGTAGGAGGGAGTCCCGGTTCATTGACTCCATATGGTGAGAAACAGCAGGACTGATGAGTGTACTACCTGAGGTCCGTGTTTGTGCCGTCAACTGTAACCAAAACAGCAACCCCCTGACCCGCTGCATTATTCATAAAAGACGAGAAGTCTCATTTCATCGTTTAGGTTTGGTGACAGATGACTCCGTAACAACAAATCATCCTGGTAAACTACATATGATACTTAGGCAAGAAGAAAGAAGGGGAGTCAGACAGAAAAAGAAAATGTAAATGGGCAAAAAGATGAGAAGAGAAAACAGAATAACAATATGACAGAGTCCACTTCAATATTGAGAACAAGACGAAGCTCTCACTACTATATCAGACATCACTGTATAATGAACTAGTTTCGTATGAACAATAATTCAGAGTTACTGTATATATTGTTGAAAATTAGAGGATAATGCAATATTAAGCAATATGAGATATATAATATATTAACAACAAACGCAACAAAGAATGAAATTTCACTGTGAACCAGAAAGATAAAAGATAATAATATAAAAAAGGTATAAATGAACATAGTTCAATCAGATGCAAAGAGTTACCTTTCAGAGGATAAAAGATGAGGTGGGAGGCTTTGAGATGAGCATATCTGTGCAGTAAGGATCACAGGACAAAGTAATATTATTGGAGGGTTAGAGGGAGAGTTTCAAAGTGTTTTGCCATTAAATGCTGATGTACAACTGCACCAAATGACAGGTGACATGTTTGATATAAAATGGAAAAATATATTGTGTGACTTTAACTGAATTTACGACCCTTAGAATAAGTTATAGGTCTCTCCACAAACCTATCAACTCTCCTTTTTTGATATATTTTTTTTCCTTTTGGAGAAAAGATGGAAAACTGATATAAGCTTTGACTGCTGAAGTTTGAAATGTTGGGGATAGTGAGGGATGAAAAGCTTTGAACTCTGGGATCAATTCAGAGGAAGTTGATATTGTTGTTTGTGCCACCAACAAGTCTCTCCTTTGGGGGTTAGTGTGTTACACATTTAACTGAGGCAAATCCTTTTTTTTATTGTGAGCTTATGATTGGAAGGCACAGCCCTTTGTGTGGCTCATATTCATCCAGACCTTGGCAGTGATCAGATCTCGCTTAACCAACTGGGACCGAACGAGGGGCATTTTGCTCCTTCTTTCATCTCATACATCGGGGAAATGTCTGATCTCCAAGGATGTGGCTGACAGAGCATGAACAACACAATACACAATAACAATACAGGAGTGTTTATAACACACGTAAACAAAAACACACCCATGGGGAAGGTAACGGAACGAAAAGATATCACAGGAAATTTTGTCCAAAAAATGTTTTCCGAGGTAATCCATGTGTTCACGTCCAGTGGTCAAAGTAGAAGAGAGACAAAGTTGAACATTTACATTTCTCTTTCTAACCCACGTCTCCTGGGCGACTCTCACTTTGGAGACAAGGGCCGGTGCTTTGTTTTAATGTCACTCAGTGTTTGTGTTTTATGAGACAGGACCGCAGTCGCCAAGGCGATGCTCGGTCCTCCTGGGTGACAAACACAATGACCGATTCCTAAGTGCCACTTCTATTGATATGTTTTAATTGGTGTGTGATATATGCTGCTGTAAGACTCACATTTGCATTGCTAAGCATAAACAAGCTTCACGATAAATAAATCACAAAGAGCTTTGAAGAGAAACGCAAACAAGTGATATCGCATGGTGCGCTTTGCACTGCCTCCTTTATGGTTGACCAGCTCAATGTGCCTCCTGCTGAAAGTTAATATGCATGACACATTTCCAGGCACTAATTCATTTGTTTAGTAATAGGGGAGCTAACCTGTGCTGAAAACATGGGTGCAGTGAGGAAAACATAAAGGTCCTTTTAATCCACGGCTAATCAAAAGGGCACAGGAAACAACCCCGCAGTTGGATTTTTCATCATATTAATTAAAGCAAGGCTGGAATATTTGGGCGTCTATGGCATAGAAGGTCAAAATGCCGATTTGGCATCATTAATCCACCAGACTACTTTGACACTATCAGCGTAAGAATGCAAACCGTAGCTGCAGCCAAGGCCCCCTCTAAAGCACAGCTAATACCTGGAAAGAAATGTGTATTTATGTGTCTGGAAACATGTTGATTAAGGGTTCTTAAAGCAGCATTGTCTAGCTCAGTGGTTCTCAACTGGTCTGGCTCCGGGACCCACCATCACCCCTTAATGACAAGCTGCGACCCAAATACTACCTGAGATAGTATGGAGACGGAATACGTATGCCAACACAAAAACAAGTTTAATGAAAAAACAAAACAGCCAGCTGGTAGCGATGCTAGAGAGGGAACTATTCCCTTTTACAGTCAATTAGCTAAAAACCCCAAAGTGTACCTTAAGGACACGAGGTATTACAACACACATAACAATTAAGAATCTTCAGCCATTTCAAACAAACTCAACAGCTTTCATGCACAAACAAAAAAGTCAAATAAGACACAAATGACCTAACTAACAGATATGACAAACACTGTCTTGAGGAGCAGCTTTTGCACAAATTCAAAATAAATTCAATAAACCTGGCACATGCTGTAGAAAAACATGGACGGACGAGCTGGCAAAAAAACTCGACACTCCGCTGCATTAAAAAGTAGTTTTTTTTTTTTAATTCAAATTTTTATTTTTCCCAGGCAAAGCCCGCGACCCATTAAAAGCGGGTCCGTGACCGACTAGTGGGTCACATATAAGTACATATAAGTCAGAATATCAGCTCTTCATTGAGATATTTGCATTCGTCTTATTGCTTTTCCCCGCCATTTTTAGTTTGCCATGTTTTCTTTATGTTGGTCCGTCGTTGTCTTGAATAAACACAGTATGGAAATATCTATCAAAGCTCCTGGTACTGAAAGTCATTGTTGTGTATTTTGGGCTTACTCTGTTTCCGTAGTAATGAAGCACCGGGTTATTCTGGGTAATATTTGGGCGGGAACTCTCTCTCGTTTGGCTACCTCTGTAACATAACGTGATGTCTGAATAAACCGTTTAACGTCGTTGTCTATGCCATGTGGGTTAGACAAGCACCCGCGATAAAGTA
Source organism: Gasterosteus nipponicus (assembly GCA_014132575.2). Taxonomy (NCBI): domain Eukaryota; kingdom Metazoa; phylum Chordata; class Actinopteri; order Perciformes; family Gasterosteidae; genus Gasterosteus; species Gasterosteus nipponicus. The sequence continues at coordinate 78,899 of BMAF01001710.1, forward strand.
AGGCCATAACAAAACTGGCGACGAGGACATCTGAACCAGCGTGTTGTCACGCCGAGAGGTGAGGTTTCCTGTTCTCCGTGGATACCTCGCATGACTACGACTTCAGCGAGCGAGGTGCGCGCCGGAGAAGTCAGCTGGAGGGGAGGACGAACAATCGGTGACGTCGTGAGCAGGGCTGTAGTGGAGGGTAAACGGCGTTTACGTGCAAACGCCGTTTACGCACCTCTGGAATTTTGTAAATAGCGTTTACGCACCTCTAAATAGCGTTTATGCACCTCTAAGTGGCGTTTACGCACCTCAAAGTTCCCTGCGCCTTGTATTCTTCCGTTGGAATAATCCGAAATAAACTTTAAACTGTAATTTTAAAACAGCTAAGACTACGTTTCCCATTGTTGAACATATAAACGCCGTAGTCTGAATGATTTTCATCTGCGCTGTATTATGGTCTGTGACCATCCAATCAGTGCCTTGCGGCTGCAGCAGCGTCACCAATCAGGATCCAGGAGGTGTGAAGCACATACACGTTGTGGATTAGCCTGCCTGTCTACCTGTTGAATGTTTAATATTCGCGTGCGTGCACTGACATTTAATTGTCTAAATCACGACACGTGCCAGTGAGTTTCTTTTAGTCGGCGCGTCCATCTTTATTAGTGCATATTTACTTCTGAGCATAAACACGCACCTTGATGACCTCATCACAACATGACAGACATTTGAACCGGAAGTATCCAGATACTACAGAATGGATTACGCGTGTAGCAATGGATATCAGGCGATATTTGAAGAGACCATCAGTGCTCCCCCCACTCCCCAGATGCCATAAAAGGCCTCAAGTACAAAGTAAGACTGAAGAGAAGATCAATTCACGTTTTTAAGCGTTGTTTTGGTTAGCACAACAGCGCATTAAGACAGGGACAAACGCTATTAATAACGTGCTTTCAAATACGATGATGCAGGTAACAAGCCAGCCTTCCGGTCCCATCTAAATAGGCCTAATAAAATTAGTAATTATCCTCACGCATATTGCTGCAGAGGCTAATTCATTGAAAAATTGTCAACAGATTATGTGCAAGCCAGTTAGACATAGCTAAGAAATGCTAAGTGAAATGTTTTAGTTTAGCTATAGAATCTTCCATTTCCGCGGTCAAAATCAAATATATTAGTTTTTTACTTTCATCATGTCCTGCTCTCATAGAAAACGTGGCGGGGAGCAAAGCTGTTGCTTCACTGAATGAGCCTATATGTAATCAATTATTTGAAGTCATGAAAGGTGTAGAGTAGCTTGTAAGTGAAATACACTGTAAACATAGATTATTTGAAAACAAGTCAGTTCTCAATTTGAAAAAAACATGCTGTGGAGAACCAAAGAGTGGAGAAGAGGAAAGGAGAGGAAATCAAAAGACCAGCAGAGAATGGAGGAGAGCAGAAAGGGAGACAGAAAGATGAAATGGGGGAGGAGATGAAGAAACAGGTAGTAAGAGAGGAGTAAGTGAAGAAACAGGGGCTGGAGAGTGGAGAATCTGAATTAAATCTGAAGTAGAGGAGATACAGAGGAAGAAGAAGACACAGTGAGAGGAGAAATAGAGAGCAGATGCCACCCACATATCTGGACAGAAAACATAATGCAATATAGCCAGCCTTACAGAGTCGCGACGCTTTGTGTCGCGTTGCATCGCATCGCGTTACATCGCATTGCATCGCGTTGAGGTCTGTATGATCACAAAATTCAGAGTTAATCCACCTCTAATTTTACCACTACAGCACTGGTTGTAGTAGCGAGCAGCACTTATAGCAGGGCGCTAAAATGGCTGCAATTATTGGCTCAGCTCGGCACCTTTGATGAGAGCCTCGAGCAATGGAGGCTCATATACGACGTTGGACTACTTTGCCGTGGCAAATGGAATAACCGATGAGAAGCGGGTGCCCACTTTTTTGAGTGTGATGGGACCAAAACCTTTAACCTGCTACGAGATTTACTACAACCCGGTAAAGCCAGGCAGTAAAACATACGTGGAAATAGTGGACATACTGGCAAAGCTGCCTTTCACCCAAGCCACTGTAGTAAGTGAGAAAGATTTCAATTTCACAAACGTGGCCAGGAAGAGGGTGAGTCTGTCACTATGTTTATAGCAGCCCTACGCAAGGGTGCTGAACACTGTGAGAGTTCGGGAGAATGTGTTATATGACACACTAAGGGACAGACTGGTATGTGGACTAAAAATGAAACAGCACAGAAGAGATTGCTCACAGAAAGTACATTACGCTAGAAAAAAAGCCATGATGTTAGTTTGTCAATGGAAAATGGCATCGAAGGAAGCCCAACAACTAAATGCTACAGGAAGAGTACACCAACTTGTCAGTGATAAAACACGTGCAAGGGCCATGTTTTCACTGTGGTAAATCTGGACACCTTTCAGCTACATGCTGGGCTAAAGAAGTTGGACTGTCATAAATGTGGAAAAAAGGCCCACGTAGAGCGGGCATGCAGAAGTAATCGAGCACTGGTGTAGAATCGTGTTCAGAAGTGGGCACAAATGGGATTATCAAAAATTCAGCGGAACAGCTTCTCTTCGTGGGAATTTATAAAATCAGATCACAGATCAAGTAGCCAGCAGCTGCGTTTGCAAGGCAGGAGCAGTTCAGGCCTTACAGCCCGGAAGAACAACTAAGTAACATCAGCAAGAACATCATGTTTTATAACCCTTGAAAGACAGAGAAGGAAAGATTTCTATTGGCCCTAAACTGGCGTAGAGGAGGACCTTCCACCCCGCATCTAAAGATCGGTCATCAATGTCGGACTCTGACTTATCGTAAACATCAGCGAACAGAGTGTGTATGTTGAATAGTGTTGGTAGCATATCTCTAAACCCCCTTTGGCTGGCAAATCTACTAGTTGACCGCAGACCTTGCATTCCTCAGCCAGGACAGAAACTGACTCCTATCCTGTCAGACTCGTGCCTGCCTGCTTTCGGCACATCCTGCTTCCCCCTTACCTAACTCTTAATTACATTACATTACATGTCATTTAGCGGACGCTTTTATCCAGCGACGTACAATAGAGTGCATTCAATCATAGGGTAAAAACTCAGGGAGAACAAAGAAGCAAGAGTGAAATTTCCTCAAATAAGCCAATTTACAATTTGCTATAGATGAGTATTTAAGTACAATTTAAGTGCTACAATTTGTTAGTCTTTTAGTCGAGGTGAGTCTGAAGAGGTGTGTCTTTGGTTGCGGCGGAGAAGATGTGAAGGCTCTACCTCGACTAAAGACTAACAAATTGTAGCACTTAGGGTAACTGCTACAACGTCGCTCATCTGCAGCAGGGTGTAATTGGCTAAACTTTCTTGTTTCTTGTTAACTCTGATTTTATGATGTCGCAGTAGCCGTCTTTTGAATAAGCACGTCACCGCGGTAGTAATGTAATGTAATTTAGGATTGATGAGAGAGGCTGGAATCATGCAAACAGCTGGCTGAGATGAGAGGGATCGGTCTGTCTGGCGAGAAGCTAAGATAGCAGTCAACAGCTAGCATAGAAGGTTGAAGACATGCCAACACTTGTCAACATGCACCTTTCTGTTAAGATGACTGTTCACGATGGGTCAGTCCGGACATTGAATGTGTTCCGGATGGTTGAAGATCTCCTGCAAGCAATGAAATCTTTCACTCTTCGCCGAGTTATAAACATGATGTTTAGCTGCTGTTGCAGACCCGTTCTTCTACTGCGTCCTGCCTTTCGCACTTGCTTTTGATGCAGCAATTTCTGACAAATCTCCCCGGGGCAGCCGAGCCGGCTCAATTTCGGAACGAGCCAGTTCTTCGGGCACTGCGGTGCCGGTACTCTGCATGCCGTTCTCACGGCTTACATTTATGTTGGATCCCTTTCTTAACTGGTGTCAGACCCCCACCACGACATGACGCATGTGTTTATCTTGACAGGCCTCACCAGCGCTGGTGGCGGAGCTCGCTCATTTCATGGCTTTTCTGGCGTCAATGTACTGTGACATTCTTCTCGTGCTGCTGCGGTCACATGCCAGTATCTTGATGCAGTTGTCATATAACGAGCTTTCTGGAACCTGCTGGAGTGACGAACTCGCCTCTTCTGACTTGCAGCTAGATGAAAATCTTCTCGAGAATGACTGGTGAGATGTCCCTGTTCCAGGCCGTTTACTGCCTGGCTTTGATCCCATCACACTCAAAGGAATGAAGGCTCCGTTCTCATCGATTGACCATTGCCCGCGTAAAAATAATCCCAGCGCGATATGGCTCCGTGCTGGCGATATCGCGTTAACTGTGCGGCTTCATTTAGCGCCTTGCTATAAAGTGCTCTTTTTCGTCATACAACCGGTAGCCGAATGTAGAGTGGATTAGCTCTGGTACTGTGATCATGAATCAGCGGCGATAATGCGTGCTGCAGCGACTCTTGCTTGTTTACAAAGCGTCGCGTTTCTTTGGCATAGCCTGCGTCCAGGCATAGTGGTGTTTGGCCTGCCTTTCTCTGTGGCTGGCAGCTCGCATCTTCCTATGCTCAGACTCTCAGTTCGGAGTGCTCCTCTCCCGGCCTGACAGCTCTCTTTATACTGCTCTTGCTGCACGTTTATTTCAAGTAATACTTCGCCTGTGGATGGCATAATATGATGTCGCTTTCTGTTTCTTTCCATTCTTCTGTTGAATGTTCTTGATTTCTTTGCTTCTCGTTTCCGGAATTGAGAACTTTGACACGTTTTCAGGTGATCTGCTCGTTTTACGGTGTCATTTGCTACCGCTGCTCACCTTTGCTTTCAGCTGGTGAAAGCGCTATAGGCCTATTCGACAGCCCCAGCTTTGCTCCCCGTCACCACAGAGGCAGAGACATGATAGTAAAAAACATATATTGTTTTGACAGCCCTGCTAAACTAATTTCGCTGGCTACCTGTGACAATTTTTCAGCAGGTGACTCTGCAGCAATGCGCGAGTGCTGAATTTTGGCCAGGCCTAATGGGACGAGAAAATGGCTTCCACCTGCGTAAATAGGTATTGCTTAGTTGATGGCGTTGTCCTGTCTTTAACGCGTTATCAGAACAACTTCTTGTTTAAGCGTGGTGTCTTCGGTCTTACTGTATAGCTAACGGCATCAGCGATGTTCGTCTTCAAACTGCCTGATATCCATTGCTAATACGAGGAGCAATGCTGTATCTGAATCGCCTGATTATCATTCTTGTCGCCGCGATGAAGATGCAAATGTGTTATGCTCAGAAAGTAAGTATGCACTTGCAGACCGCGCTGCCACTGTAGTGTGGGTGCTAGGCTGGTAAATCGTGTGCGTCGAGCTGGGTAGACAGGCAGGCTGTACAGCGTCGCTATTTGACACACCTCTGGATACAGATTGGCTGACCCTGGCCGCAGGATGGTGCAGGCATCTTCAGCGCAGTGCGCTCGTCAGACTACGGCGTTTATATGACCCGGCAATGAGCAGTGTAACTGTTTTAAATTAGGATGCCAAAGACCCAGCTGATTCCAACGGAAGGAAACTGCAGGCGCGAGAAGCACAGGTGTGGCATAGTGCATAAGCTGTTTAGGAGTGCGTCAACATCATTACCAAGTTCAGAGGGTGTGCGGCGTTTGCCCACATTTCTCCACAGCACATACGGCTTGGGCATCACCCATTGTTAGATCTCAACTGGCTGTGGCAATCATGGGTGCTCAGTATCCTCCTGGTATGTGTGTCTGGGTCGCCAGTGCCAAGCGGTGTGTCCCCTGGCCTGTAAGCATAGACAACGGCAGCATTCGAACAGGCAAGCAAGCAGAGAGGACCCCGCCCACAGATAACCGATTATACGAGAGCAAGCTGCAGCCCAAAATACCTGTGTTCAGTACCGGGAGCTGTGGGCTCTTCATGTGTTTATTCAAGACAGCGACAGACCAAAGAAACATGGCAGGCTAAAAATGGCGAGAAACAGACAGTAAGCTCTGTGGACTGTGTTACAAACATATCATACTTATATGTGCCACTGGTCGATCACGGTTCCACTGTGGGTCGCGGAGCTTTGCCTGGAAATAAAATTTGAGCCAAAAAAGGGACTTTATGCGCGAATGTTTTGCCAGCTATCGTCCAGCATCTTCGGAACTGGCCTGAACTGTGCTGAGCTTCTGTCATATCTGTTAGTTAGGTCGACCCCATGTCTTCATTTACTTTTTTTATTTGTGCGTAAGCTGTTGAGTTTGTTTGAGTAACGGATTAATTATGTGGTGACAATGTACACCGTGTCGCTGGCGCAGGCACAGCAATTGACAAAGATGGTCCTACTCTATGCGTACCAGCCCGACACTATTTTTTCGTGGCTGTTTTTCGTGTTGGCATATCATTTAAATGTACCACTATCTCGAGGTAGTATTTGAGTGCGAACGTCGTGAGGAGGTGATGGTCCCCGGAAACAGTAGTGGCTCACTGGTATTTCTGCTGCACAGAAACTGTAGTATCACGTGTTTCAGACACATAAGTACATTCTTTCAGTGTGCTGTGGCACAGAGAGACCTTGGCTCAGCCACGGTTCCCATTCTTCACTGACTGTGTCAGAAAGTATTCTGAGTGTCCGCTCATTTTTGACCCCTTCACATGCTGCACAGTAGCTATGATGATCTGAGAGATTCACATTAGCCGCTTTGACAGCGTGGTTAAAAAGGATTTTAACATGTTTCACTGCACCCATGTTGCTCTATTACTAGGCGCAGATGATTGTGCCTGAGCTATTGTCGTATATTAGCTT